>JASDQU010587866.1:17443-44952 GCA_032191745.1 Picea mariana | reverse complement strand
CATCACTCCATGTGTAATGTATCTTGATATGCAATTGTGAATTGGAAATTGTTTGTTTTGCATGCATAATGTCATGTATGTTTCTTGCAAGAACAAAATATCATATTGCATTGTGTCATAGTCATTGAGTATATCATTCATATGTGCATTCAAGTTGTGTGTATTAAGTGAGAGAATTGATATAGATGAATTTGTTTGTATGGATTGGTAATCATATTTCAGATTCCATTTTGCACTAGTCAGACTTTATGTTTGACTTTGAAGTTATCTTTTCTAACATCACTTAGCAAATACAATGACTCTTTGATTCTGACACGAGACAAAATTGTGTATACAAGTCCATGTATTTGTATTCCAATAGGGTCGAAGGAAACACTATCAAGTGTTATCCCTTTTGATCTGTGGATTGTACGTGCACATGCAAGTTGAATTGGAAACTGTTTTCGAATCTTCAGTTGACATGTCTTTGTCGATGTTGATATTGGTTTTGATATTCACAATATATGTGTCCATTCACATGAAGTGTTTGAATTATATAGATAAGCTAACTTGTTGTCTTGTCGGTGGCCAATATACGGGTCATGGAACTTAATCTAGAGGACATCAAATTTTTATTTTTTGGTATAATCTTTGATTATTCCATCTGCACCATTCACCAGGCCATCTTGTGAGTCATAGTTGCAGGCATATATTTCAACTAGCATGTCTAATTTTAGGACAAGTTGCAAAGGGAAAGTTGTTGTACGTTGATGACATGGTACATTGCCATGGTTTTCTTATTTGAGATCAATTGAATTGATGATGACATCATTGCCAGGAATGAGTGATAGCATATACTTGTTATGCATTGCAACATCCTTATTCTTGTAGAATAGGTAAGGGAAGGTTGGGTCAGTCAGGGCAGGTCGCATGCAACTTGAATTGATACATGTTAATTCATCACATGTTTGGTTGTTTGTCCACATTCTATTTATAATTGCAATAAATGTTTCATTTGTCTGGTGCATTGTAGTATGTAATTCAAATCATTTTATTTTGTCTTTCCAAAATTCATGCGTCATTGTTTTCATGTGGACCATATGTTTCTCAAATACGAGAGAATATTGTATGGGTTGTACTTGATAAAGATCCCCATAGAATACCA
Organism: Picea mariana; assembly: GCA_032191745.1. Lineage (NCBI taxonomy): Eukaryota > Viridiplantae > Streptophyta > Pinopsida > Pinales > Pinaceae > Picea > Picea mariana. The sequence goes on along the minus strand of JASDQU010587866.1, from coordinate 43,808 downwards.
TATCAAGGTTTCCAAAGTATTTGGTTTGGACATGTTTTATGTTTCTCAGTCGATTGTTCCCAACCATATAGAAGAGATAATGAAAATAAAATAATTCTATCAATTTGCTCAGTACAAAGATTGAGTATTTATCTAGCAAATCGCAAAATACCATCCCAACATTTTTCTGTGTGTAAAGCCCATTTTATAAACTATATAGAAGAAATTTAGCTAGAAAATCGCAAAACATCGGCCTAACAATTTTCTGTATGTCAATCCCATTGGCCAAAATACATTTGATAGTTTAACAATATTTTGTTCATCCTCTCAACAACTATTGGAAGTATGAACCCTTATAAGAGTTCTATTTATCATGTGGGAGGATAATCTAAAATCAACATTAATGTTTGGAACCGGCTCATTTTGTGTTTTATCTTCATCCTTTACCCATGATTTGCATTTCAAGTCCTGGAACTTTCTCTTTATAACTTAGTGAAATATGTCACCAATAAAGATGGATAATGTCTGACAATGATGTGCAATTTTGTTGCAGCTTGGTTACCTTTGTATCATACTTATCCCTTATACATCTACCTGTAGTTTTCTTCTACAAGAACATTTTTCAAAGGCATGTAGGTACTCATTCCCGAGAAAGGTGGGAATATCATTGAGGGCATGGTGAGAAGGCTAAAGAATTTCGTTATTCAATTGAGGCGTTAGATTTCCACTTCGTCGCATATGGAAAAGGACCGAGATTTGTAATGATAGAAAAAATGACAACTGAAGTTGTGCAGACGACACTTGCACACACATGGTGTAGATTTTGGGGAAACAATTGGAGGAAAAGATATGACAGCCTCTATGGAAAGTCTGCAGGATAGGAATGATGAATAAAGACCCAAATATTCTTACTTGAAAACTATAAATAGTAAACAATAAATAATGAATACGAATGAAACTGAATACGAATGAAACTTACTCATCAATGATGAATGATAGAATCGCAGGTCCAATTGTGAGTGAAAGATTTCAACCCTGCAAAGTGCAAAAACAGGTCTTGGAACTACCCAGGATTTTCATTTCAGGTCCTGGAACTTTCTCTTTATAACTTAGTGAAATATGTCACCAATAAATATGGATAATTCCTTACAATGGTGTGCAATTTTTTTGCATCTTGGTTACCGTTGTATCATACTTATCCCTTCTACACCTACCTGTAGTTTTCTTCTACAAGAACAATTTGCAAAGTCAATAATATTGACATCGTCTTTCCATGTGAAAGACACAAGCTCAATTCCCGTAGGGGATAGGTAGGTACTCATTCCTGGTAAAGGTGGGAATATCATCGAGGGCAATGTGGGAAGGCTAAAGAATTTCCTTATTCAATTGAAGTGTCAGATTTACACTTCGTCGTATATGACAAAGGACCATGATTTGTAATGCTAGAAAAAATGACAGTTGGAGTTGTGTAGACAACATTGGCATGCACATGGTGTAGAGTTTGGGGAAAAACTTGGAGGAAAATTTAAGAGAAGGAGGAATATATATGCCAACCTCTATGGAAAGTCTATGGGATAAGAATCATGAATAAATATTTAAACATTCTTACTTGCAAACTGTAAACAGTAAAAAATAAACGACGAATATGAATGAAACTATGGTATTGAAACTTACTCGTAAATGATGAACAACATAATCATAGGTCCAATTGTGTGTGTAGGATTTGAACCCTGCAAAGTGAAAAAATAGCTCCAATTGTCGGTGCGGGACTCCAAACTTGCAAAATTGAAGAAAACAAAAGCAATAAGCAAGTAAAAAACTAGTGAGCAAGCACCAATAGGCCCAAGTGTAGGTGCAGGACTTCAACCTTGCAAAGTTGAACCAAACAACAACAAGCAACAACCAACGAACCAACGAACCAGTGAAGAATCAACAACCAGTGAACCGGTAAAGAATATATGTATCTTCAATGATGACTACATTGCATTCCAAACATAGAAGAAATATGAAACATATGATGACGATGCGAGTGGCGGTGGACAACAATATTGCCCAAATTCACTGCAAGATTGTATACAAAAATTGGAGGAAAAATGTACTATGACATGCCTATTTAAGTAAACATTTAAGGTTTTCACGCGTGTTTAAGGGCCTCATGCTATGTAAACATTTAAGCTATCAAGCCTATTCAAGTACTTCAAAAAGAGTGTCAATGCTCAAAACTTTCGGTACGTAAACATTTCAATAAAAATAAAAATAAAAACATTCAAAAAGAGTATTGATGATCAAGACTTTGGATATCTAAAAATTTAAAACATTAGGAATAGCGAAGCTGGCAATAAGACTTTGAATCTATTCTCCAATGAGATGATGACAAATAATTATTTTTTATTATATAAAAAATAATTCTTTCTATTCTCTAGTTCTAACAATAGAGATTGTGAAAAAAGTTATAGTTAAAGGGAAAGTTAATATGAAGTCAACGATTTATCGATTGCTATATTCCATCTACGCCTTCGACAGGGACTAATAAAGGATTTAATAAATACATAATCTTATCATGAGACAATTTTTAATTTATTCTTTATCGGAAAAATTATTTCTCGACTTGTGCCTGGCTAGTATGATATTAAAAATATATCTATTTTATTGGTAAACATAAATGATAAAATGTAGGCATGTAGGTACTTTCTCGGGCAAGGTGGGAATATTATCGAGGGCATGGTCGGAAGGCTAAAGAATTTCCTTATTCAATTTAGGAATTAGATTTCCACTTTGTCACATATGGAAAAGGACTGAGATTTGTAATGTTAGAAAAAATGACAGCCGAAGTTGTGCAGACAACGTTGGCACACACATGGTGCAGAGTTTGGGGAAAAAATGGAGGAAAATTTAAGAGCAAGAGGAAAAGATATGCCAACCTCTATGGAAATTCTGCAGGATAGGAATGATGAATAAATACCCAAACATTCTTACTTTCAAACTGTAAATAGTGAACAGTAAAGAACAAATACGAATGAAACTCTGGTATTGAAAATTACTTGGCAATGATGAACGACAAAATCATAGGTCCAATTGCGAGTGTGGGATTTCAATCCTGCAAAGTGAAACAACAGGTACTGGAATTACCCATGATTTTCATTTCAGTTCTTGTAACTTTTTCTTTATAACTTACTGAAATATGTCACTGATAAAAATGGATAACGCCTGACAATGGTGTGCAATTTTTTCGCAGCTTGGTTACCATTGTATCATACTTATCCCTTCTACACCCACATGTGGTTTTCTTCTAAAAGAACAATTTGCAAAGGCAACAAGCTTGATATCGTATTTCCATGTTAAAGACACAGGTTCAACTCCTGTAGGGGATAGGTAGGTACTCATTCCCAGGAAAGGTGGGAATATCATCGAGGGCAAGTTGGGAAGGCTAAATAATTTACTTATTCAGTTTAGGCGGTATATTTCCACTTCGTCACATATGGAAAAGGACTGGGATTTCTAATGCTAGAAAAAATGATAGTTGGAGTTGTGCAGATGACATTGGCATGCACATGGTGCATAGTTTGGGGAAACAATTGGAGGAAAATTTAAGAGCAGGAGGAAAATATATGCCAACCTCTATGGAAAGTCTGCAGGATAAGAATGATGAATAAATATTTAAACATTCTTACTTACAAATTGTAAACAGTAAACAGTAAACAACGAATACGAATGAAACTATGGTATTGAAACATACTCGTAAATGATGAATGACAGAATTGTTGGATTACTAAGAGGGGGAGTGAATCAGTAATAGAAAAATTTAATCCTTTTTCACCATAAAATACAAGTGTTATATCAATGTAGCATTATCATCCAATAGTTGTAGAGTAAATAAACAATGAACAAATGAGAAATCACACACATACATAGTACACCAGTGTCTTACGTGGAAACCCAAAGCGGGAGAAAACCACATAAATTTTTGTTTTTATGTCTTTATGAATTACATTCATTGGAAGCACCAAATTCCTTTGTTTTCAAGTTGCAATTGGAAGGAGGCTCCAACGCCATATTTTCTCAAGTTACAAACTAAGGGAAGTTCCAACTCCCCAATTCTATGGATACAACCAGAAGGAGGCTACAACCCCCTATTTTCTCTAGCTACAACCACCTATTCTTACCCCATCCAACCGCCCTGACGTATAAGTAGAATGATGGAACCACTGTCACACTATCACTATGAGATATATTGTTGTAAACGTGTACCAATCAACCTACACCAAAAAACCTATACCAATAACCTGAACCATGCATCAAACATGCATCAACCTGTACCTCAACCTGTAATCAACCTGTACCATAAACAAGTGTATCAACCATGCACCAACTTGTACCTCAACCTGTACCATGCACCAAACCTGTACGAATAACTTGTCACAACAACTTGTCCAAACAAGCTATCACAACAACTTGTCTCATAAATATTATCAACCAAATCATCTCTACTCACCAAGATCAATCACCAAGATAAATCTCAAAGATGTGCATCAACCAAGCATAACACAACAACTCATAATCATCACCAAGATCANTGCCAACTCATCAACTACTTGTCTCAACCATGTACCCAACATGTACCTCAACCAAAAGTCCTCACCAATTTCATCATCAAAATCTGATTTGTAACTCTATAATAGACCTGGTGTATATGATCACATACCTGCAAACCTTCCTTAACTTTAACAACAAGAGACTAGCATTTTAATCAAACTTTACTTTAGTCTCACATGACTAGTTTTGGATTAGTCAATAACTCTAACTTGAAATAATCATAACTATGTACCTGTAATGAATAAATATTTGAAAATAGTACACAATGTTCTTCAATGTGTTTTATGCAATTCCTCCAGGATTCACTACATGGAACCTCTTAGTAAAGGAGTTACAACAAAAATAGCATACCTTGTTGAATTATGGATTATGAAAATTATAAAAAAAATATTACAGATTGTACTATAAACAACACATTTGGTCTTACTAAATTTCGATCTGTTATGAAAAATTTATGACATTGTTACCCAAAAAACTTGTTTTAGACTAGTTTCAGGACTAGCCACGAACTCTATTTTCCACGGAGTGTAACTCTAAATATACAACGACCCACAAGCTGAAATTTGTACCAAAACTACTTGGATATGTTTCCTAAATGGCCTCCCAATTTTACGGTCTAAATCATTCTATAAAAAAAATTATTGCGAAAATGGTGAGATGACTTGTAAATAACATACCTTAGAAAGCATCATGAAAAACATTTATCCTCCCTTGAATTTCGGCTTTATTTACTTCACCTTCCCTCTGAAATTTGGCATAGATATCCTTTGGTTACCTCATTCACCTATAGATATTCAATATGCTCAAGTGTGATTAAAATGAGAGAGCCTTTCCTCTTATTTATACTTTCATGTAGCTTCCTCAAGGGGTTACCTTTTAACCATCTTAACCCACTTTCCTTATTTTAGGGCTAACCCGCTTCTAACCACTTGTCCACTTAGTAATTTATCCATTAAATTTATTATTTGAATAATTTATTTTGAATTCACTTTGAATTGTAGTACACTCATCACTTCACTTTATTATTTACCTTCTAAAATCTCTTAAACCACTTTGACCTTTTGGGGCTTCTAGATGACTCATGAGGGTTCTCTAACTTCACATGGCCATAACTCTCTAACCATGAGGAGTTATGTGACGTTCCACATACCACCGGAAATGGAATGACATGTACTATCCATATAGAATAGTCTTACCTACAAATATATCAAAAATCATACCATTATCCATCAAACAAACTTGGGTCCATTACCCAAACCTGGGTTCTCGAACTTCACATGGCCATAAATCTCTAACCGTGTGGAGTTATGTGACATTACACATACCACCAGAAATGGAATGACTTGTAATAACCATATAGAATAGTATTACCTAAAAATATATTAAAACTCATACCATTATATATCAAACAAACTTGGGTCCATTACCCAAACCTTTGTGCTACCATAATTCTCTACCAAACTTTCTCCAAGGGTTGACATCAATCTAAAATATCACTCTCCAATGGTTGAAATCAATGACAACCAAAAATTCATAGCACCTTTCCATCAACATAAGACAATTGTCTGACAATATCCCCCTTTGGCATTGATGGCAACACTTAGTCATGATAACATTCATGCTTATACTCCTCATCAATGTTTCTATCTCTCCCCCTTTGAAATCAATAGAAAAGGGTATCTCCCTTTGGGGTTTCTCCCCCTGAATGAACTCTCCTTGGGTTGATCCCCTTGTCTAAATGCCTTTGTTCTCTCTCTCTCCAATCATTTCTATCCTACATCTTATAAATCTCTCCCCCTTTGTCATCAATGGAAAAGGTATATTTCCATCCAGGGATGATCCCCCTAACTGAACTATCCTTGGGGATACTCCCCCTGACTGAAATCTTCCTGAAACTTGTCTCCCAACCTAAATTTTCCTCTTTATGGTGATTCCTCATGTAAATCTAAGGCATATAAGATAAGAATTCAAAAGCATTCATTTTGGAGTAGAAATTACTCTGAGTCTCTGGAGAAAATACTCAAAGGCTTCCCTTGGAAGATGTCTGCCACTTGTTCTTTTGTGCCCACATATTCAACTATGATTTTATTCTCTGCAACCTATTCCCATAGAAAATGATACTTTATTGGAATGTTCTTCTTCTTGGAGTGCATCATCGGGTTCTTTGAGATATTGATGGTGCTTTTATTATCACAATAGATTAGAATGGGCTCATCATACTCAACCTGTATATCTGTCAAAGTTTGTTTCATCCATAGAACTTAAGTACAACATCCTGTTGTTGCAATATACTATGATTTGGTTGTAGATAAATATACTGATGATTGTTTCTTGCTTAGCCAAGATACTAAACACTCACCTAAGTAGAATGTTGATCCATTTGTGCTTATTCGATCATGAATGCAACCTACCGAATCTGCATCTATGTAGGCAATAAGTGATAGATCCTTTCCTTTTGGATACCATAATCCAAACTCTTTTGTTATTTTGAGATATTTGAAAATCCTCTTTACTGCTAAGACATGTGATTCCTTTGGTGTTTCTTGAAATCGTGCCACCTATCTAACTTCCTGCATTACATCTGATCTAGATGTTGTCACATATAGTCAGCTAACAATCGTTGACCTATATTGCCTCTGATATTTAGACTTTGAATCATCATATTTTCTCAACTTGCAATTGGTTTGCATAGGAGTGGTAACTAGTTTACAATCTTCCATTCTGAACCTCTTTAGCATTTCTCTGATACAATTATTTTGAGAAATAAAAAATCCTTGGTTTCTTTGACATATCTAAAGACCCATAAAGAAGGATAATTCTCCAAGTAATGAAATTTCAAATTCATTCTGCATATCATTTGCAACTTTTTGTCTTAACCTGTCATTAGTAATTTAAAAAACAATACCATCAACATAAATTTCAATTAATAAAATACTACATTGAGTTACGTTGATGTAGAGGTTGTTGTCTATGCTTCCTTTCCATAGTTAGTAAGGAGTTTTGTCATTGTTTTTTCTAAGAATTACTCTGTTTTGAATGTGAACTGTTGTATGCACTGCATGTGTCCAAAAAATATCTGTCAATTTGGAACCCATTAGCATTTTTTGATCCATTTCTTGTGTAATTATTATCCATTATGATAATTTTATTTTGTCTATGAACCTCTCTTTGAACCAATCTATGAATCCATGCTCTCGTCTATACTTTCCAAGACTCTACTTGCACAAATTTCCATAATGTTGAACCATTTATCACTATACTATCATGAAGTATTGATTAATCCATCAAATTGTACTTTTACTAACTGACTCCTCTGGATTTGTCTTCTCAAACTCTCCAAGTTGCTCGAAGGATGGTTATTTTCTCTATTACAACTATCGCATAGACTCCCTTTCTCTAATATTGATATTACTTGGGAGTCTCTAAGTCGGATGGCTCAGAACAATTCCTGCTCTGATGTCTATTTATCATCATCTTATTTGGTAGATTCATAATCATATTCATCATCTCTCTGATCTCTGACTTCTTTCTTTATGTTTGTGGATTCATCTTTCACTACAATGCCTGAAAGTACAATATCTTGAACTTGTTCCTTATTTACCTATCCTTCTTTTCTTGCATTTATTTTCCAAACCTTTATGTATTTGACATATTTATTTTTCTTTGTATAATTTTCTTCATCTCGTTTTATTTCCAATCTTGCGATCTCTGGGACCTGGTTTTTGTTCACCTGTTCATCGTGTTTTCTTATCCATACTTTCTTATATCTGATATCAGTATTATCTTTCATGGAAGTATCAATCATGCTTCTACAATCACTAGATATGTGTCCACAGTTATGACATTTGTAACATTCATTGTTACATGGGGCCACATATGCACTTCTTGCTTGAACATTTCTTTTATAATCCCTGCAATTTGCAACCTTATGTCCAAAATAAGTACAATAAAAACAATTACCATAAAAGAAATTTGTATACCTGGGAGTGAATGATCTTCTTTGTGGTGTAGTCCTTCTGAATTTATTCCTTGAATGATCATGATCATGATTGAAGCTTCTTTGTGGCTTAATCATGAATGGTCTTCTTGAAGATGTATCTTAAATAGTTTTCTTATATTCTAGTTGACCATGATTCCTTCCTTTGAGTACTTCTGCATAAAGATTTCTATTTTCTTCATTCTTCTTTTATAGTAACCTTGAGTGCTTCTCTTCATTCTCTATAACTTGTGTGGATGTTTCTGTCTCTTCAATGTTCTTTTTGATCTTGACGATTTTACTTCTCAATGTGACAACTTCTTCTTCAAGCTTCTCAACCTCTTATTATTTCTTCATTATCTGAGACTTTATGACTTCTTCCGTTCTTTTCACTTCTTCAAGCTGAATTTTTAATATGATTATTTCTTCTTCAAGTCCTTTCTCTTCTTGACCAAACTCTGCCTCAAGATGGTTTAGATCATTAGTTCTTTCCTTAATATGGTATGTCAATATCTTCTCTCTCATTTCTGCTTCTTCCTTATGTGCTTTTATGTTGGCTTCCAAATACTGCTTTTGATATTCAATATTTTCTTTGATCTTTCTGGCTTCTTCCAGTTGAGTTCTTAATTTCTCGATGACCTATTGGGATTCTTCAAAAATGTGAACACTTTCCTTTTGTTTCATCAATTCTTTCTTGAGTGACTTGTTTTCTTCTTTTAGTTCATCTAAAGAACTAATCAATTTAGCATCATAATTGTCTTCCTTTTCAATTAGTTTTTTTGTCTCATTTCCTTCATGGCATTCTATTTCAATATGTCCATGTTTTTCACAATTAAAGAAAAACAACATACCTCTAGTGATTATGTACTCTTCATATTCTGAATCTATTTGACATGGTGAACACATTTTTTCTTGATCTGTATCTGCATCTTCTTTGGCATTTTTTGAATCCGCGATGGGTGAAGAATATATGTCATGTAACTTATCCAAAATTTCTTTGGCTGATGAACATTTACCAACCTTTTCTCTTACCGGATTAGGTAATCCTTCCCAGATGAAATCCATTTCTATTTTGTTATTCTTCTTCAATTCCTCCTTAGATGCAGTCTTTTCCCTTTTTGAACTATCATATCCTGTAACAACTAGTAGCCAAATATAATTTCCATGTTCCTGTAAAAATACTTCTATCTTTTTTCTCCACATATCATACTTAAAATCATTTTGACCATTAAACATTGGTACTCCATTCTTAGAATAATCCATGATCTCCTTCCAGTGGTTAAACAATTTCCTGAAGGAATTGGCTCTGATACCAATTGTTGGATTACTGAGAGGGGGGGGGTGAATCAGTAATAGAGAAATCTAATCCTTTTTCACCATAAAATGAAAGTGTTATATAAATGTAGCATTATCATCCAATAGTTGCAGAGTAAATAAACAATGAACAAATTAGCAATCACACAAATACACAGTACACTAGTGTTTTACATCAAAACCCAAAGTGAGAGAAAACCAAATAATGATTTTTATTATATGTCTTTAAGAATTACATTCATTGGAAGCACCAACTTCCTTTTTTTTCCAGCTACAACTGGAAGGAGGCTCTGACCACCTAGTTTCTCAGGCTACAACTTGAGGGAAGCTCCAACTCCAAAATTCTCTGGCTACGACCAAAAGGAGGATACAACCCCCTATGTTCTCCGGCTACAACCGGAAGGTGGCTACAACCACCTATCATTGCCCCATTTAACCACTCTAACATATAAGTATAATGATGGAATCACTGTCAAGCTATAACTATGATATATACTGTTGTAAACTTGTACCAATGCACCTACACCAAACAACCTGTACCAATTACCTGAACCATGTATCAACCTGTACCTCAACCTGTAATCCACCTGTACCATAAACAAGTGCATAAACCATGAACCAACCTATATGAATAACCTGTCACAACAACCTGTCTCATCAATATTATCAACCAAATCAGAACTACTCACCAAGATCAATCACCAAAAAAACTCTCAAAGATGTGCATCAACCAATAATAACACAACAACTCATAATCATCACCAATATCAATATGTTCGTCTAATAATATACCAATACAATTATGCTACATCATCCATAAACTATGTGTCAACAATACTACTAACAAGTTCCTTCAACCATGTACCAAGTATGTACCAATCATGTATCAACTACTCATCAACTACGACTCATCAATATGTACCAACATCATCAACTATACACCTCATGTATGTGCCAACTCATCAACTACTTGTCTCAACCATGTACCCAACATGTACCTCAACCAAAATCCCTCATCAATTTNNNTGCAACTCTATAATAGACCTGGTGTATATGATCACATACCTACAAACCTTCCTTAACTTTAACAACAAGAGACTAGCATTTTCATCAAACTTTACTTTAGTCTCACATGACTAGTTTTGGATTAGTCAATAACCCTAACTTGAAATAATCATAACTATGTACTGTTGAAAAATTGAGAGGGGGGTGAATCAGTTGTTACTGTGTGTAAACAATTATACCCATTTTAAACTCTGTACAGAACACTCAATGACTATCACAATAAAGAAGGGAAGTAAGAAATGGAATATTCAACATCAATCACACACATAAAATCTACAGAGACATATATTTCTTGAGGAAACCCATAAAGGGAAAAACCTCTTCTTCTTGATATGATAAGTAATCTTTATTTTCTGTACATTATCATTCTTATGATCTCTAACTCTTCTTGAGGGTACAACCTCTGTTTTACAAGAAACAACTTGTTGAGAGCACAAACTCTCTGGTTTCTCTATCACCCACTAGAAGGAAGCACCAAATCCTTGAGTGTTCCAGCACCAACTTCCAATCACACAGGCACCAACCTGTATAACAGAGAACAATAGTTCTCCCTTGCACCACCCTTCCACCCTGGTTTTTCTGGCTATAGCCAGATGGAAGCTACAACTCCTTGTGTTCAAGCACCCACTTGAAACTTCTAAGGACACAAGTCCTTCCTAGCACCTCCCTACCACCCTAAAATATAAATATTTGTTATTCCTGTATATATCACAATCATACAACATTTATCTATGGCTTACCAGTCTCATCATTGTTCTGCTACATTGATCTTCTCTGCCTGCATCAGTGTCTCTCTGCATGCCTCTCATGCACTTTTATTCTTCTGCATTTTATACTCTGTGCGTCATATGCATTCTATGCGCTATCCTTCTGCATGCTCTTCATTGCGTCATTATTCTTCCCTATAGTTTTTTCACTACGTCTCTTCCTCACAACTGCATAGCTAACCAGCAGAGATACCTACACTTCTTTGTTCTGCATCTTTTTCTCACGTTGAGTCATCTTCCTGATCATCATGGAAAATCTTCATCTTCTATGGTAGTTATGCCCAGTGTGTTCATCATTAGTGGGCGTTATGCTGAGATTCCTTAGCTTCTCTGGTAGTCGAAACTCTTAGACTTCTCTATCAGTTACAGCCAGTCAATTATGGCTTCTTTGGATTCTAAGCCCCTTCCTTCATGTGACCACCGGCAGTGACAAATTGCCTAATCAAAAGGTGCTTATTGATTTCATTTTAGTCACTGCTAGCTCCTTTTCACGATATGACCTTGGGCTATGAGCTTCACATGACCACACAATTGCAGGTGCATCCATAGGCAGTTTGAGGGCAACCCGCTTTTCACCCCACAATTCATTATGAGCCTCCACGCATCCTTTCTCCAAAACCGTGGTTTCGATTGCGGCTCGCTCATGAAAAATTAAGACTTGAACATGTTCTAGCCCTACAATGGAGCACAATCATCAATATCACGATCCTGAATGGATGGTTCAGTGATCTGAAAATAGAAGGCTGACTTGTTATGCTATGCAAGCACCCCTACTTCATTAAAATAAACTTTACAGGACCTTGCTTCATGTGTATAAATATGCAATATAAACTTATGTGTTAAGTTCATGTATCTTCTTGTAAATGTTTATGTGTGAGGAATTGTTCCTTTAGATGGTTAAATATGTACTTTAAACACATACACAGCAACACAACTTGCAACAAATAAACCATCAAACGCACAACAATCACAACATGATAAAGGAGTTCACCCCCCTCCGGGCTACATCTCCTTGAGCCTCCATCAATGGACTTGGCTCTCTGGGATTAATTAGTCAAAAGTTCTTTTACAATATGCTGCTCAACTCCAATGGAAAAACAAACTGTACCATTGAGATCAGAACACATAAAAACCCCAAAAATGACTAATAAAACTTTGAAAACAGATCATGGCTTATCCGAGCATGACCTCTTCTACATGTGGCCATAAGCTTCCCTGAGATTCTCTTCGGAAAAAACACCTATAAAATTCCTCAACAGCCTATGAAACCTGTCCCAATGTGTTCAAAGAATATCAATTATCCAAAAATGATTATTCAATCACATAAAACAAACATAGGCTCACCAAACCATGTCCTCCATCAAAGAGGGCTTCAAGCTCCCTGGAGCTTATTGAAACTTCAATGGTGAACAAATTGCATGAGGAGTCTTCAAATGGCCTTGAAAATAACACCAATGGATCCATCACATCCCAAAACCCCTAGTTGGGCTTGTACGGCACCTCAATCGGCCAAACGATGAAGAAGTTAGGCCTCCTCCATTTTCCTCCTTCAAGCTTTCTGAAACTGGTTCTACAAAACGCACCTCTGTGTGCATGAACCAAGAACACGCTCCAAAATGCGCATTAAAACCTGGTACCGGGCAGTTCTGAAAAATAGTCCAAACTGTAGGATGGTTAGGGTGCCTCCAGCCCCCAACCGCCTAGCTCTCGGGCATATGGACAGTTACAATATGACCTCGCGCTAATCAAAAGGTGGTTAACACCGTTGTAACGGGCGCAACCACATAACCRYGCCCAACGGTTACAACACTATGTCATATATGTTAAACTATACCCGCGYRCTATATACATTAATCGGTGGTCACATAATACAAATGAATACGACCGTGGGTTTAAACCATATAATAAAATCCCACGCTCCATTTACATAATGGTCACATGTGGAACACAATGGAACCACGGGTCAACAATTGAATGCAACTCCCACGTGCGCCCAACGCTGGGTGAATGGTCATATGTGGAGCACATATGACCATAAAATATTTTCACAATCACCTGAATATTTCGACATGCCATGCTCTGCAACTGGCTATGTCCTTCAACCACTGCTCTCTGGTTGTTGCTGACCCGCTGCTCTCTCTGTGCTTGGAAGTCTGCCAACCTTCCCACTGAGAATCAAGTCCCTCTTTGAACTCTTTGGCATCAACAAAATCAACTCTCCAATGGCTGCAAAAACCTTCCTGCGACATCTTGTCACAAGCCAAGAAAACATCAATCTTGAAAACAAACCATACAAGATTGAAAATGATGCCAACAAAATATTTTGTTCTTCAAACAAACTGTCGCATCTCGTACTTTATCAAAGAACATGGCATTTTCAAAATCAACTCTCAAGTCAATAAATACCATCGACTAAACACAAGTCGAACAACACGATCAACACAGCATAGTCGTCAGTAAATCATCAACACCAGTCGAGACTCATTGAAACATCAACCTTCTCAAACTGACAAGTCGACAAACATGATGTAACAATTATGAATCACTCATGATGAACCATCACCAGGCTCACTGCCTACACATACATAAAAACAAATTCATGTATAGGATTCTTCAACTCTCCTTCCAGTACAAACATAAGTACAACCTCGAAACATATGGGTACTTAAGAGTTGAATACAAAAAATATAAATGGCTGCAACTTATCATGCTTTCCGTAAATGCACACATAACACTGAAAAGTGCATTTACAATAGAAAAACACAAACCTCACTTGCTCAAGAAATCCAACCATTTCTTACCAAGCCAACTCAACGGTGACTTTTTCTGCTGAACATCGTCCTCTTGTGAATCATCTTGACTCACATCGATGATGGAATCTCCACTTCCATTCTTGCCAATCTCTTTATCCAATTTCTTCTTATGCTGTGGATGAGTGGTTGGATACAACGTCCAACATTGATCAATAAGATGTCCCCGCTTCTGACAATGAGTGCAAACCTTTTGCATCCTCTTTTGTCACTGTCTTTGCTTGGACAATTTCCTGAAAGCGGTTAATCTTTTCCAACACTTCGAAACATGATGGTTATACAAACCACAATATGTACAAGGATTCTTTCTTCCAAATTTATTATGCTTAACATAATCAAATGCAACTGAATGATAAGTGGAATTATACCTGGAGCATTCACCTTTATCGCCTCGTTGAGGAGGTGAATCTGAAGAGTTACAAGCTCTCCTTTGAAGACCATCAATAGTGTTCTTATCCTCATCACTGTCACAACTCTCACATTTGCATTCATCCTGAACACAAGCCTTGCATGCTGAAGGGATTGAACTTTCAACAAAAGTTCTTGAACTTTCACCTTTAAAGCCTTCTTGAGGAGGTGAACTTGAAACAAAGTTTATGCTTGGAACTTTTTCCCTTGTCTCCTCGCCTTTGGAATTTTCTCCACCCCTTCATTCATATCCAAGACCACAAAACTTAGTTCTTTCTTCAACAACAATAGGCTCAACAATGCCTTGTGCATGCTTTCCCAAACCTTTACCTTCATAGCCCATTTTAAACAACAACTTGGACCATATTCCTCTTGTGTGACTCTCAAAACCACCAAAACATTCATCTTTAGAGGAATTAGAAGATAAACTAACACTGCATACCTTATGGTCATGCATGTACTTGGTAAGGGTTTCCTTTGCCTCATGGAGTTGAATCTCCATCTCATGCAACTTTTCAAGAAGTTGGTCTTTCTCCTGCTTCATGGCCATCAACTACTCTTCAAGGGAAATGTTCTTATTCCTGTCTTCACACATCTCTTTCATCAAATCTCTCATGATTATAATCTCTTCTTTGTAAAAGAATTGAGATAATGAAAATGTATGAGAACTATTAATGCTTGAAGCTTCTGCCATCCTTGCAAGATATCAAACTTCAACACAAAACTTGCACAAAAACCAATAGCTAAATCTCAAGCTATTAATGGCAAACACATGAGAAAAACAAACTATGCTCTGATACCACTTGATCTAAAAATAGAAGGCTAACTTGTTATGCTATGCAAGCACCCCTACTTCATTAAAATAAACTTTACAGGACCTTGCTTCATGTGTATAAATATGAAATATAAACTTATGTGTTAAGTTCATGTATCTTCTTGTAAATGTTTATGTGTGAGGAATTGTTCCTTTAGATGGTTAAATATGTACTTTAAACACATACACAGAAACACAACTTGCAGCAAATAAACCATCAAATGCACAACAATCACAACATGATAAAGGAGTTCACCCCCCTCCGGGCTACATCTCCTTGAGCCTCGATCAATGGACTTGGATCTCTGGTATTAATTAGTCAAAAGTTATTTTACAAGCTGCTACTCAACTCCAATGGAAAAAAAAACTGTACCATTGAGATCAAAACACATAAAAACCCCAAAAATGACTAATAAAAATCTGAAAACGGATCATGGCTTATCCGGGCATGATCTCTTCTACATGTGGCCATAAGCTTCCCTGAGCTTCTCTTCGGAAAAAACACCTATAAAAGTCCTCAACAGCCTCTGAAACCTGTCCCAATGTGTTTAGAGCATATCAATTAGCCAAAAATGATTATTCAATCACAGAAAACAAACATAGGCTCACCAAACCATGTCCTCCATCAAAGAGGGCTTCAAGCTCCCTGGAGCTTGCTGAAACTTCAATGGTTAAAAAATTGCATGAGGAGTCTTCAAATGTCCTTGAAAACAACACCAATGGATCCCGCACATCCCAAAACTCCTAGATGGGCTTTTACAGCACCTCAATCGGCCAAACGATGAAGAAGTTAGGCCTCCTCCATTTTCCTCCTTCAAGCTTTCTGAAACTGGTTCTACAAAACGCACCTCTGTGTGCATGAACCAAGAACACGCTCCAAAATGCGCATTAAAACCTGGTACCGGGCAGTTCTGAAAAATAGTCCAAACTGTAGGATGGTTAGGGTGCCTCCAGCCCCCAACCGCCTAGCTCTCGGGCATATGGACAGTTACAATATGACCTCGCGCTAATCAAAAGGTGGTTAACACCGTTGTAACGGGCGCAACCACATAACCGCGCCCAACGGTTACAACACTATGTCATATATGTTAAACTATACCCGCGTGCTATATACATTAATCGGTGGTCACATAATACAAATGAATACGACCGTGGGTTTAAACCATATAATAAAATCCCACGCTCCATTTACATAATGGTCACATGTGGAACACAATGGAACCACGAGTCAACAATTGAATGCAACTCCCGCGCACGCCCAACGCTGGGTGAATGGGCATATGTGGAGCACAATGGAACCACGGGTCGGGGCTAAGCCCTAGCCCGGCCCCCCTTTCCATTGAAACAATGCACAAACATAAATATATGCGCATTGACATATGAAACAAGGAACAAAAACCGGCCAAGTGGTTAGCGGAGATTGGTGAAGACTTGGGCGCAGAGGGAGGTCACCGGTTCGAATCTGGTCGGCAACATACCAAAATTTTGTATGCAAACCCAATAGCCAATAAATGGGTGCCACGTGTCAGCCGCTGATTGGGCCACGTGGCACCTTACCATATGCCAAAAACATGCCACGTGTCGCATCATCATTCACCGAATGTCTGCCAATCACAAATCGCCATGTCACCTATGCCATGTCAGCGCCATGCATGCTGCTGACATCATCCGACACGCAGCATGCAGACGTCACCCTGTGCCATGTGTCACCCTTCCAGTGGTGACACATGTCACTTCAGGATTGGTCAAACCGTACACCAAAAAGTCCAAATCTTCCTGAGATGTGTCATCATCTGGAGCTGCCACATGTCCTATATTGACCTGCCACGTGTCTTGTACGGACCTGCCACGTGTCCTGTACGGACTATACGGACTGTACGGATAGGTACAGTCAGCATCAAATTTTTTGCCTGTTTGACTGGGCGAACAGATCGTGATATCTTCTCCATATGGACTCCGTTTGAGAAAGTAAATATACCGCCGGAATCAGGAAGATGAGACGAACGCAATGACACTGTTTTCATCACATTCCGAGCACTTTGAAAATTGAGCAAAATTTGATCCCCTGATCCAGATTTTGATCATTCAGATATGTCCTCTCAATTCTATGGACCATATCTCACCTTCCTACATCAACAACTAAGATTTACTTTGTGATCTAGGATCCAGGAGTTTCAAATCTCAAACCCTGTTGTTGTTGACTGGATATCTTTCGGAATGGAAGATCTGCTGACATCTGTCCCCCTGAATCTACGATCCATATTTCCTTCATGAGTCTGGCCTTCGGGCCTTTCAATTCTAAAACTCTCATTTCTTTTGTATGACAATATCCCAGAGTTGATGATCTACAGAAACCTGTCTCTCTGATTCTACGATCAGGATCTCCTTCGCAAGTCGGGCCTTCGGGACTTTCAATTCTCAAACTCTTCCTGCTCCCAAAGCATTTCACCCGGAGTCCATGATCCAACGACACGTTTCCCTTTAATCCAATGGCTATCCTCCACTCTGGGACTTCATCCTTTGACAATATCAAACCTTTCTCCTTCGCGTTTTCCCAGAGTAGTTTCTCCCGGAGTTCACGATCCGTTGACACGTACCCTCCTACATGATCAACAATCATAAGTGACTTCAACATTCATGAATTCAGGACTTAGGGCATATGCTGGTGGTAAAAATCCCAAAGTGACGTCACTTACTTACATCACTTGATAACATTTCATGATCCTAGTATCTTCCATGTGTCACTCGGATTTGTGATTTTCACGTACCTAAAGTGTCGAATCAACTTGACACTTTTCATTGCCTGATTGCGCCACGTGTCCTTGCTGATGTAGTCTTGTCGACTTGGTCTACCACATGTCAATGCTGACGTGGTCTACCACATGTCCTTGAGAATGATATTTTCTAATGTAATCTGTTTATGTAGATGTACCTGATCTAACGGTCATCGTCTGATCTCCATATCTGACAGTCCTTATTCATTTCGTATTTCCGAGCTTCGGGTTTTTCAAATCTCAAACTTTCCAGAGCGTAACCTCCTCACATGTTTATATCCAAAGTGAATGATGTTCAATTGATCAGGATATTATATCGAGGGGTTGATCTTTCTATGATGCAGCTTTGCTACCTTATCCTGTCCTTCCACTCGAAATTCATCTTACGGCTAACGAAAATTCGTATTCTAGGGATTTCAAATCTCAAACTTTCTGGAGTGTAACCTCCTCGCATATTTATGTCTGAAGTGACTGTTGTTCATTCGATCAAGATATTATATCAATGGTTCAATATATTCTATGATGCAGCTTTGTTGTGGATTAGATCCAACATCTCTTCGTTTTTGCTTATCAAAGGCTTAAACTTCATGCATTTATCTTTGGATCCAACGACTGTTGATCCTTCGTGCTCAGATCCAACGACTGACATTCGTTCTCCTCTTCTGCACGCTCCTCTTGTCTAGACACTAATCTGACGGACACTCTCGCTTCTCTTCATGAGCTTATGATTTCTTTCTAATTAGAATATTTTCTAAGTATTCAAAGGTTTCAGCCTCCGAACCTTCTTCTGCAGGTCTCGTCTTCGCTATTCTTGTTTGCCATCATTGATGTTGTTCTTATTTTCTCTCATGTTTTACATTGTTGTTCTCGAAATCAATGATAAGCACACTCTGCCTATAAAATTTCCAAAAATATCCCCCTTTGGCATTGATGGAAATCCTGAAAGGGTGCTCTGTTCTACTTAGACCTCCAACTGTAGCATCCAGACCACTCCTTTTCTCCCCCTTTGACATCAATGTCAAAGAAAAAATGCTCCCATTGAAATATTGCAGTAATGTGTGGAGGTATTAGGTATTCAACCAACACATACTCCCCCTCACAGGATGGACTCTCTTAGGTTGATAATGGGGTCATGCCCAATTTCTGGCATAGATACCCAAACTGATCTTTTGCAATAGGTTTAGTGAATATATCAACAATCTAATCTTTGGATGGAATATAATGCAAATAAATAATAGTGTTGGTCACATGTTCTCTCAAGAAATGATACTCGATGGGTATATGCTTGGTCTTGGAGTGAAATACAGGTTTCTTTGACACACTGATTTCACTGGTATTATCACAATGAATTGGGATCGGTTCAGTATATTTTACCTCCAAATCTGCAAGTGTCTGAATCATCCACAATACTTGGGTACATCAAGTGGCAACTACAATGTATTCAACTTCTATAGTTGATAAGTAAATGGAACCTTGATTCTTACTCAACCATGATACAAGAGAATATCCTAAGAAGAATGCACCTCCACTCGTGTTTTTCCTTTCATCCATGCAGTTAGCCCAATCGACATCTAAATGGATTGAAAGTTGAAAATTATGATTCCTAGGATACCATAGGCCATAGTTCAGTGTTCCTTTCAAGTATCTGAATATACTTTTGACAGCTAGCAAATGACTCTGTTTAGGCGTAGCCTGATACCTTCCTACCATTCCAACAACATGCATTATGTCTGGATGGGATGTTGTGATATACAATAGGCTGCCTATCATAGAACTATAGGAACTCTGATCAACATCAGGTGAGTCATCATGCTTGATTAACTTGCATTCAGTGACCATAGGTGTGCTCATAGGTGTAGATTCTTCCATTTGAAACCTTTTTAACATTTCTCTTAGATATTTCTCCTGAGAAATAAATAATCCTTTAGACCTCTAAGTAATTTGTAGACTAAGAAAAAATGATAGTTCCCCTATCATAGAAATTTCAAATTCATACGGCATGGAAGAGGCAAACCATTGTACCGACAAAGAATTATTGTTTCCAAAGATGATGTCATCTACATAGACCAACACGATGAGCAAATCATTACCCTCTATTTTTATATATAGATTGATGTCAATTGTTCCTCTCCTAAACCCTTTGTCTTGAAGATACTTATCCAGTCTATAATACCAGGCATGATAAACTTTTGTCAACCCATATAAGGCTTTCTTTAGCTTGCAGACAAAGTCAGGGTTATCTGACAGTTGAAAACCCTCTGGTTGTTCCATATAGAATTCTTCTTTTAGATATCCATTTAGAAAAGATGACTTGGCATCCATTTGATAGACTTTAAATTGTTTAGGACAAGCATATGAAAGAAACATTCTAATAGCTTCTAATATTGCTACAGGCGCAAATGTTTCATCAAAGTCTAGTCCTTCTATTTGAGCATATCCTTTGCAGACCAATCTAGCCTTATTTCTTACAGTATTTCCTTACTCATTCATCTTATTTTTGTAGACCAATTTGGATCGTATTACTTTTTATTTTCTGGCCTAGGAACGAGTTCCCAAGTTTCATTATTTTCAATCTGGTCCAGTTCCTCATTCATTGATTTTAACCAATTTACATCTTCACTGGCTTCATTGAAGTTCTTGGGTTCTACCATGGATATGAAGGCCATATGTAATTTCTTAGTGTCTTTGATTATCCTTCTCTTGGTTTGTACACCTTTTTCTTTCTCACCAATTATCTGACTTTCAGGATGATTCTTTTGAGTAATTATGGAGGAAGGATTTGATGTTGATTGTTGTCCTTACTCTTCTTGCCTGTGTGTCTCTTCTCCGTCTGATTCTTGGACCTGTTCATCTTTAGTTTCAGTTGTGTCCTCTGTAAAAGACTCAATATTTCACACCTCTCTTAATGCAACTCCTTCATCAACCTTTAAATCAACGCAATCAACTAATTTATGCAATCTTTTATTAAAGCATCTATATCCTTTACTATTGGTAGCATATCCTAAGAAGATGCCTTCATCAACCCTGTCATAATACTTGCCAAGGTTTTCATTATTATTCTTTATGTATCACCTACTCCCAAATACTTTGAAGTGTTTGATTGAAGTAGGTATTACATACCATAGTTGATAAGGTGTCTTGTCACTATGTGGTCTAAAGTGGGATTTGTTAAGAATATGGACTATTGTGTGTATTGCTTCTACCTAGTAAGTTTGACCAATGTTCTTCTCATTCATCATTGACCTGGACATTTGTTGAACTGTTCTGTTTTTCTTCTCAAGTACTCCATTTTTTTGTGGAGTTCCTAGGATTGTGTGTTCTCTCTTGATCCCATGTTTGTCACAGAATTCCTTGAAATCACTTGAGATAAATTATACTCCTTTGTCTGATCTTACTGCCTTTAACCTCTTGCATGTTTGATTCTTAGTTAAAGCCTTAAATATTTTAAATTTCTCAAATGTTTCATCTTTTTCTTTGAGAAAATAAACCCAAGTAAGTCTGGAGTAATCATCAATGATCAACATAAAGTAGTTCTCCTTCCCTGTGCCTTCCTGTCTTGATGGTCCACATAAATCCATATGAACTAATTGGAGTGGTTTCTCTATTGAAGAAGAGCTCTTGGATTTAAATTGTGTCCTAGTTAGCTTTCCTACTTGGAAGGGTTTACGCACTGTTGGACCTTGGTTATGGAAGAGAGCGAAGATCAAGAAAGAAAAGGTGAAAAGCAAACTTCGCGGAAGAAACAATAATTGTCACTGGGTCGAAGTGAGCAGACGAGCAGAAAATATGGAGAAAAGTATGGAAAAGGTGATTCATTGGATGAAAGGATACCAGGGATGAAAGATAAGCAAGGAAGAAGGATCGAGGACAACTCAACAAGCGGGAAAAATCCACCATTGGATGCTTTGGAGCACCGCGCGAGAGGAAAGGAAAGACAGGTTGGCGAAGCCCGGAAAAAGCGGGTCAAGTTGACCTAGGGTTTAGATGCCTAGGGTTTTGGCACCTAGTTTTTGGCCTAGCACTGTCGGTGAATGATTGTAATGTATAAATAGAGGTCTAAAGGGCCTAGGTTGGGTTGGTACTTTGGTTTGGTAGGATATTGTTGTTGATATAGATCCATTGTTGTGATGAGATATTATTTTATTAAGAGAGGGAAGTGCTGAGAGAGAGAGCCTTCTGATATTGTAAGATCTTTAGCTGTGTGCGAAGGTCAGGTCCTGTAGCTAGGTGCGCGGGAAGGAGAGAGAAAGAGAGAAGAAGAAAGAAGATCTACGAGCTGAGAGTGTAGACAAGAACTATATGCTTTACATCAATATAATATAGCATAGTTCTGTGGATGTAGCCCTAGAGAGAGGGTGAACCACATACATCTTGTGTTGTGTGTGTGGTTGATGCTTTGATCTCTGTCACTATTATATTTTTATTTGCATTGTTGTATTAGATCAGACCTATAATTGTGCAGGGTAGATCTAGCTTGATAAGTGATAGATGCATGTTGTGTTGTTGTTGTACTAGATCCACTTGATATTCCCCTGGTTGTAGACATATCTGTTCTGCAACCCCCTCATAGCTTCTTCGGGTGAGACTGCATCTTCTTCACAGGTGTTGCCAAAAGGGCCAGTAGCTAGGGATTGTTGGTGCACTCTTGGAGTTGAACCCTGGGTCTGCCCCTGTGCCAACAAATGGTTCCATTGTTGGGACCATAATCTTTGTGAAGGGAATGTCAAGGTGGTTTCCATCGAAGACAGGAACTCAAAAGTGGATAGAAGATCAAGAAAAGGACTTCGTTGAAGCCCAGAACAAGAACCCTAATCTTAGTTCAGAGGATTGGTTGGAGAAGTACATTTTTGTAGATATATACGAGATATTCTTTGGAGGAATCCATCAGGAGCTATATGAGTGGCTAGCTCGATTAGCCAATACCCAATTAGAGATCTAATCTAGACTTCCTGTGGTTTGGACGTCGGAGTTGATCAAGAAGGTCAAGGAAGCTGATAACACCATATCACGAGCGATAGATCACTGGTTCGATAGTACCATTGGAGGGTACATCACAAAGTTTATTTTCGATAGAATAGAATCATATAGCCAAGCCAAGAGATACTTTTTCAAAGGACCCAGAGGAAAATTTTTGCACTTTCTGAAGCTGAGAATCAAGATGTTGTTGCATGAAAAGAACGTCTTGAAGATACAATAGATTGGCTAGATTTGAAAAGACTAATGTTCAGGAATTCAGATAGTGACAACGACATATAATATGGACATACGCACAGTGGAAGAGTATTCAGAGGGGTTCACCTTGAGAACCTATTTAAGAGAAACTATGGGGAAGAGGGTTTCTACAGTGGAGAGGAAGCAGATCCGACAGATGAAGAACACTCAGAACCCACCGAAACAGAGGAAGGATGAGTTGAAGAGATTTGACAAAGAGAACATGAAACCTTAGAAACTGCACAGACCATCAAAGTAAGTACTGTTATACTTCTTGTTGATTCAATAGTAAGCAACCAAAGTAATCCTAGTGACCAAAGAATCTAGAGCACTGTCCATAGTAGCCCACCACATATTCAGTCGGGAACCCTAGGAATATCTATGGTATATGAGATAAGGATACCTATATTTAGGGGAGATGGATCTGAATATTCTGATCAACATTGGTTTATGTGTGAATCTATATGGAATATTAAAAATTTCATCGATGAAGCTGTTAAAAGGATCCAGTTCAACACTACCCTAAGGGATCGTACACTGAGCTGGTACATGAATCTTGTACAAGGAATTGCGTATCCTAAGCCACTGGGAGATATCAAGAATGAGCTGATCGCAGAGTTCAAGAAATCTAATTTGGAATCTCAATGTATTACAAAACTGAAGGAGATCAAGCAGAAAGTAGTCAAACCAGTATGGGAGTCCGATCAAAGATTCAAAACCTTAACAAGTTGATTAACTTTTTAGATCCCAGATGAAAAAATTAAAGAATGGTTCATCGCTGCATTGTTACCACATATCAGAGTTCCTCTGATGTAGCAAAATATCACTTCACAGGCCGAGGCATTGGAGATCTCTATAAAAATTGAATCATCCCCTATGGGAGAATCCAGCTCAAGTATGAGACAGATCTTGAGCCAACTGACTAGTTTGTCTCTGCAGATCAAGGGTATGAAGAAGGACAAGGGGAAGGACAAACAAGATGATATTTGGTATGTAAGATGTGGATCAGAAGGCCATGATAAGGAACACTGTCTTTTATTCCATGAATATTTGGCCTCAGGAGCACCGAGCCCCTTGAAGCAAGTCAACCTACCCTGGTGCAAAGTATGCAGAAATAGGCACCACACAGGAGAGTGTTATTACATGTAGAAGTATGTCCAAACACCTACAAATTTATATTGTACATTCTGTAAGTTTGTAGGATGTGATCATAGATATTTTAGGGATTATGATCTCATGCACGAAAGGTGAAGAGACATATACAAGATCCAAGGTGAAGTACAGCAAGAGGGAAATGCTATGCAGTATAACTCTCCTGGGAGAGGGAACTTCAATCCTCGCAGTGGATTCAGAGGAAGAGGACAAGGAGGAGGAAAGATTCAAGGCTGAGAACATATCATTTGTTACAAATGCGCATAACTAGGACACCTTGCAAGGGATTGTCAGATCCCTTGTACCACTTGCAGCTACTGCAACTCATTTGACCATGTTATAGAAGAATGTCCTGTGTTGCTTGCTAAGATTCAAGAAAAATGAGAACCTCAGCAGAACCCACAAGTGCAATTGGTATATGTTGAACCTCGCGGAGGAGACCCCAGAGTCATTGTCATAACCAGAGGATACACTACTACAAGAGAGGATAGAATGACTAAAGGAAATCTTGCAGAAGACTCAGGTATCAGGAAGGTCCAAGAGAAGACCAAAGCCTTTAATGCAAAGAAAGAAAGACAAATATTTGAGGAAGCAAGACAAAAATTCAAAGAAGATCAAGGTTCCTCATCAAAAACATAGCCAAAAATAAGAGAGTATGGAATGCCTCATGCATTTGATCAGTCTGCTTAGCCAAGAGAAGGAAAAGAGGTAAGCAAGCTCATGGACTTTTTATACACTTGTATTAAGTTAATTCAGGACGAGAACGTTGTGCAAGATCTACAGAACTTAATCAAATAGTATGAACTAGGAAAGACAAACCCCTTACTGAATAGGGCAGTACACCAAATTGGTAAGAAGAGAAGGACAAATAAGGAATTACATTTGAATGCTCAAATAGGAGAGTATGAGATAGACTATGTAGTCCTCGACTTAGGGTCGGAGGTCAATCTGATGATGAAAAAAACTTGGGCACAGATGGGAAACCTGAAGTTGATATACTCCCCTCTCAAGATTAGGATGGATAATAAACAAGTTGTCAGCCCATTTGGACGATTGGAGCATGTCCCTGTGGACATTGATGGAGTAAGAATGTTTGCATATTTTGAGGTGATTGAAATAGTTGATAATAGTTGTCCTTAACTTGCATTGTTAGGAATTGATTAGGCCTTTGATAACTCTATTGTTGTTGACTTAAAGAAGAGATGCATGACTTTTGAAAAGGATGGCCTTAATGTCATCACACCTTTAGATCTAGATGAAGGTCAACGATACATAGAGCCCATCAGAGAAGAAGACTACGCATATGCACTAGAAAACATATACAAACTGACAACCAGATAACAGGATTACATCAACCTTATAGCCGATGGGAATCTGAGCTGGCGAAGTGTTGGCAACCATATTAATTCATATCTTTTTCTTTACAAGCTACCTACACAAGGTTTTTAAACCTTCATCAATCATCACAACTGTTTAAATGACATCATCATTCTTCGCTTTTC
>JASDQU010587866.1:4880-17423 GCA_032191745.1 Picea mariana | reverse complement strand
CCAGATAACAGGATTACATCAACCTTATAGCCGATGGGAATCTGAGCTGGCGAAGTGTTGGCAACCATATTAATTCATATCTTTTTCTTTACAAGCTACCTACACAAGGTTTTTAAACCTTCATCAATCATCACAACTGTTTAAATGACATCATCATTCTTCGCTTTTCGCATGCCTCCTTCTCGTCTTCATTTTCATGACTGCAAGCGTGAAAACCCACAGTTAGAATTCATGTTGATTACATCAAAGGATTAATGATCATTTGGTTTATCATGAACCTACTTGAACCTGGTTACCACTCCTTGGTCTCAAAAACACCTTGATTTCATATGTATCAAACCACCACTCACTTTGCTTTTGACTATTGTTAATATGATTTCGATTTATAAATTCGTTGATGCAATGGTTATTTGACATATTGGTGTCTTTGATGTAATCGTTGATGCAATATTCAACATATTGGTATTTTTTTTAAAATCGTGCAAATGCCATTGTTTATTTAACATTCAGATCGATTTTTGGTTATGTATACCATGCTTTTCAATGGTTATGTGATAATTCATTTGATTAAAATATTTTTGGATATGCACTGTTATGATTTGAATAGGCGTCGTTGGTTGTACAAACCCGACATGATATTTTTGCATGGTCCCAATTTACTCCACCACCCTCACACGCATAAGCATTAACGCTCTATCTTGCATTTTGGGTTGCCTTTGCTTGTTTTGGGGAAGCTGCGGGAAAATGGTTCTATGTCTACCCTGTCAAACCCCCTCACTGATTACCCTATTGATCTTGTGCTATTTGCTATGTCTCCTGTAGTGTGAATCAAGCCCAATGACGTCCAAACTTTGATGTTGTTTGATAATGCCCAAGAGGACCTAGAGAGGAATGGTTGCAGAGTTTTTATTGAGAAGTTCGAGGGTTTCAACCTGGCAGTTGCTCAGTAGTTTGCACTTACATTCGATGGGTGCAGAGCCAAAATTGGTGACATCCATCTCGAGTTGAATGAGGATTTCCTTAGCTCAGCCACTGGTCTGCCAGCCGAAGGGCAAAAATGGTTTAAAAATTCAAAGGTTGATGAAGTACCATGGTCGCTACTATTTACCTCAAGGAAAATCAACAGTTGCGACAAAGGTATTCCGATTACAGCTCTTAAATCTTGATGGCATGATTTATTGGCTATTATCAAGTAGTTCATTACATGCGAGGGTAGATACGGTTTAGTCTTCCTATACCACCTATGGCTGCTCATGAGTTTCATAGATTTTCCTTTAAATATGCCACATTTCCTCCTTCAGAGTTCGTATAAAATGGCTAAACGTTTCAAGAGGGAGAAAGCCGAATCCAGCCTTTTCCACCACTGTTTAATTAAAATTATTGTGATTCATCAGTTGAGGTTAAGTGGCGATTGTTGGGATGCTTTATTGTTTATAAATGGTTTTACCAGGCCTGAAATTGGACAAGTTGACAAAACGGTTGTTACAAAAACCCTTGTCGGGCCTGTCATTCCTCCTCCTATGCTCTTGCCCTCTCTCAAACCCTCGACCTACCTGTTGACGGGTGAAATTGACCGTCCGTCAACAGTGAGAATGGAACCGGTCTGGGGTTGTCTAAATAACCCAAGCCGTTTGGGATGAACCACCCTGATGGGTTTAGCGGCTCCGTTAGCCGATCTAAGTCCTAAGAAAACAAAAGAAAACTACTCTAAATTAACTAATCTAACTAAAACTAACTATTAAAAAAAACTAATAAAAACTAAACTATTAATATATATACAATTTACTAACTAATATTACACAACAATAATTTTATAAAATCAAATGATCACTTACTAACAGATTCAAATTTAATTACAAATGTACAATATTTACAAATCACAGATTTGAATGAAAACCTGAAAAACTCATTTGTAATCTATCCTAAGACAGCGAGACTATTGTTTTTTGATTTTATAATTTTATGAAAGGAAAAATAAAAACTATCTAAACTAAACAACTAAAACACTAACTCTAACTACAAAACTAAACTACACTTATATCTAACTAAACGACTTGAATTATACTAACAGATTAACTATCAAATAAATAACAAACTGACCTAAAGTAACGCTTCAGGTTTTCCCTGTGTATTCCATGATTATCTTAGCTGATCAGAGGGAGGAAACCCGCACCGGATTGTCCAAGAGATTCTCGTAAACTAGAAGTTTCTATGCTCTTTAGATGTGATTACAGGACAAACAAAACATAAAAATTTACAGCAACCTTATGATTTATAAATCTTAACAGTTTGATAAATCAACATGCAAAGATCTATACAAAATGATTCAATTAATGAAGAAGAGAAATCTGTGATTCATTAACTGAAACAAAGTAATTGTTGTACTTTAAAAATAGAAGAGATCAGATACAGACAGCATATAAATCAAATCACATCAGCATGCAAAGAATTATGATAGCTAAAGTAGTCGATAATTAATTGCCAACTGATATGCAAAAAATTGAAACAAAAGTTTGATATATTGAAAGCAAAAGTTGTTACAAGACATCAACTTTCATTTCAGTCTGAATCATAAATCCATAGTCTGGTTCTCCCATAGTGAGGATGATGATGAGTTTATTACACAAATGAAAAGTATTTAAAGACCTTCCACAGGGTAAAACATCCCTGTGGAAGTTATCAAAACTGTTTACACAAATCTGGGATATTATCCCAAGTTTGGCTAAACTAACAACCTAAAATAAAAACTATATCACACAAATATCTCCTAGACTGCCACAACATGCCCAATTGATTATTGCAATTTGGATGTACCTGAAAGAGGAAAAAAATGGACAAGTTAAGAGGATATTTTGTTGATAAAATTGATAAAAATCTAATTCTAAAGACTAGCTACAGAATCTTACGATTCTGTAGCTGGTCTAAATCAAACACATAATCGTATTAAAAATCAATTCGAATCTTAAAAAACATATTCAAACTATCTAAAAATATTTGATTGCTAAAAGCATCGTTCAAATCGACACTTGTATGTAAATTGAACAAACTAAATCGTATTCAACCAAATGATAACAGAGATGGATACGCTCTGTTTAATTCTTTATCCCTAATTTAGGTTAACAGAATCGTATTGGATAACTCAACAACAATGAAATCATTTCATGGACCAATTGAAATGAAAACAAATAGTTTCTTCAACTATCCACAAGATAACTGTCGTATCCAAACGAAACCAACATAATCGTTTTCTCAAATTGATAGCACTATATTAAACATAAACAAACGACCCAGGCTATTAGCAAATCAAATCAAAACTGGTATGTAAATTATCACAAACGAAATCATAATGGAATTAATCGGTTGATAACAGGATCTGTGTGATTTGTCAAACGTTCACTATTGCCAATTGGGGGCAGACAAAATCGATTGATATTCAACGAAATCATTACTTGAATCAATTTAAAAAATGAACTATTAGCTGAGTTTTCTCATACGAATTCAACAGAGACAAAATCTTTTTTGAAAATCAAAACCAATAGCGCAGTATCAAATCTTCTTTTGATATCAATCTAACTCAAAACAGGCAATCGTGCTAACTCAAGACATGCATCAATCAAACAAACGAATCGAAACAGTTTGTGTTTGTTACAACCGTTATGAATCAACACAAGTCCACGATTATAGCAAGTAGATCTTTAGCATAGGTCGAAGATAATTAAAATCCAATAGAGAATACTAATTCAATATAGAACAAAGTCGTTTTGAGTTATTAGGAGCAAATGAAACTAATTAAAATCATACCAAATCAACTATCTAACAGAATTGATTTACAAACAAACCAAACCAAATCAAAATCAATGAATTGTTTGTACTAAACTGGGCAAAACAAACCGCATAACCAAATCATATGTACATCTAATTTTAGTAAAATGAACCTACTGTACAGGATCCACAACATAACCGTTTTTGATAATCAAACTATGACAGAGTTATTTCGAATAATAAACAGACTTATCGAAACTCAAAAGTCAATTCATTATATTAATCCAAGCAATTGATAAAATGAAGTTGATATTGAAATTCATACCTGGATAATATGAAATGGCTTCAATTATGATAGTTTGGAATTGACGAAGGCTGTAGCCGATTTGACATTCCTAAATACGATCGAACCAGTGGTTTTCTGCTTCTTGTCATTAGCTTGAAGCTTGTCCCTTTCTCTTATCAACATTGTAACTTGGTTTTCCAATGGTTTAATTTTCAACTGTAATAAGGGAACGTTGGTATAGTAGCGCTCCAGCCATACATTACATTGAACACATGTTGTTTTCTCGGGCTTCGAAATTGCAGGCAAGGGTTGGTTTAAATAACTGAGTGTTTCATTAGGTAGCTTGATCCCTGGGTAGCTAAGATTGTTATTTAGGAAAGGGGGTGAATTAGAAACAAAGTCATAGGGTGGCTCGGAGCACAGACCACGGGAATAAGGGTACTCTCTAGCCAGGAAGCGCTCGATATTAGAGTCCGAGTCTTCGCTGAGGACTATGGGCTTTTGATCAACATTTGGTTTAGGCTTATTCCAGGCAAGTCTCGATATCAATCGAGCATTCTTTTTACATTTGCTGTTGACAGTAGGGTTACCCTTGACCTTCTTGCTCACAGGATTTTTTACAGTCTCAACCTTGTCTGTTATAATGTCGGGTAGGTCGATATCAGGGCCGATCGAGGGTTTGGGAGAGGGTAGAAGGGCATGGAAAGGCACGGGTGGCCCGACCTTAGTCTCGCTGACCACAGGCTTGTCGATTTGGATAGATTCCGAATCAGAAAATCCATTTCGAGATAGAAAATCTTGCCAATTGTCGTCGTGAAGGTTTAAATGGTGAATGACGATGAGTCTAATTAAGCCATGGTGAAACAAGCTGCTATTGGCCTTCTCGCATTTGAACCTCTTAGCCATTTTGTAAAGACTACGCTAGAAATAAAATGGCATGTTCAATGCATAACCCATGAAATTCATTAACAGTCGAAGGTGATAAAGAAAAACCAATCCATACCGACCCTCACAGGCCACAAATTGCTTAACCATTATCAAAAGATCATACCACCTGGGTTTAAGCATGGAAATAGGCATACCTTTGTCATAGGATGTGACTTTTCGTGATACGAATAGCAAAGGCCATGGCACCTCGTCGACTTTAGAGTTTTTAAACCATCGCTGGCCCGTGGCTGCCAATCCTGTGGCAGAGCTTATGAACTCTTCATTCAGCTCAAGCTAAATGTCACCTACTTTAGTCCTACACCCATCAAAGGTAAGGGTGAATTGTTGTGCAACAAACAGATTGAAACCCTTGAACCTCTGTACAAACGTGAGCCAACCACTATCCTCTAAATCCTTACGGGCGTTATCAAAGAGTAACAGAGATTGACTACCATTCAGCTCAATTCGCACCACCGGTTCCATATACAGGAGCACACGGTGATCAATTTGAATGAGCCAGGG
This sequence comes from Picea mariana, assembly GCA_032191745.1. NCBI lineage: Eukaryota > Viridiplantae > Streptophyta > Pinopsida > Pinales > Pinaceae > Picea > Picea mariana. The sequence continues at coordinate 11,926 of JASDQU010587866.1, read as the reverse complement.
TTTGAATCACAGCATACGTAGGGGCAGAACGCTCACAGGCTTTCCCGAAACTAGCAGAGGTGAAACAAGGATAGGGGGAAAGTGATTAATGACATATCGTGAAAAGGTGGTGGAGCTATTTTGGCCCATGCACAACAGTCATATCCATAGTACAACCGTCGGCGCTTATAACTATTCAAATGACTATGCATATGTGATTAACAATTATGCCATTCAATGAACCAATGAAATCAATGGTAAGTGGATTAATCATTCGCGCAAGCAATAGTTACACCATAGTTTTAAAACCAAACAAATGAATCGAAACCAATACCAAGTGTTGTATGAAACGATTCATACCAAGGGTTTAACCATAACACCAATGCTTTTTTATGTAACCAATTTGTCAAGTATATCAATCAAAGAACATGTAAATCCAATCACCAATGCATCACAAACTTTATCACTCATGAAACAAAACTGTATAATCAATCAAAGAATGTCAAATGAGTACAGATCAAGAGGTCTTTCTAACTGTATAATGATAAGTGAAATGTAAACGCAATGGGCATATCGACGAGAATGATAACGACAATTCAGTGATGATTTTAATGCGACTTTGAAAACCAAGTTTTCACGCTTGCAGTCATGAAAACAAGAAGAAAGGTAAGTGTGTAAATAGCGAAAAAAATAAAAGTGTCGTTTTATTTGAGAATTGCGACGAAAATTAAGGTTTGCAAAACAATGGTGTAGGCAGCTTATAAGATAGTAAAAAAATGTGAATTGGCTTCCAACAATGGCGACACACTGGTAGAAGCAGTTATCTCTGCCAAAAGAACAAATTCAGATTAGGGTAACGAGAAAAATTATAACTCAAAAATAACAACCAGAAAATCGTGTAAACATCATCATTAACCAAATATTCCAGCAGTGGTTAAAAGATGAAAGGTGATAACAGTCTCAAGACAGGCGAGTTGTGATATTAAAGATAAAATCTCCAATATTGTTGACATAGCCACTGCTGCCAGCAGGCGTCCATAGCCTCGACAGGGTTTCCATTTAACCCACTCTGACATCCGTATCCTGCCAAGAAGTTCTAGATCAGAATAAAGGACATTAAGAGGTTTCTTATTTGCAAATTTTCATATACCTGACATTGCTTCGCTGCTAGCGGGCCTGTTCAGTACCCCGGCGAAGTTGTCTTGGCATCATGCATGCATTTACCCGCTGCCAGCAGACCTGTTCAGCATCCCGACGGGTTTACAAGCACTTCCCACCGCTCTATTAATGATTTATTTTGTTTTGTTTTTCAAATATATATAGTTGAGCGGGGTGACGCTAAAAATTATGATATCTTATCATATTTTTTCAGACTTCAGCAAAAATTTTTAGAACTGTCCTTTATTAAGATCCAGAGATGTTTCATTTACAGAACCAACTTCCTAAGGCAGGGAGACATCTTCTGAGTCATTCCCTTAAGGAAAAGGGACAACATAAAATGATAATAGATGATCCCAACAAGCTTATGTTAGAGATTGAAATCAATTAACTTCTTTCAAACGACAAACTTTTGCCAATCATAGATGTAAATTTCAGAAGTATACAATTGATGTTTATACAATTTTCTTAGCAATTGTTTCAGCTAAGGAATTTTTTGTTTTCTTTGTCTGAATAGCTCCATATACAGGTATGTGTATTTCCAAAAACATAAGCTGATAAACTCAAAGGGGAAATCAAAAAGAAAAAGAAAAAGAAAAATAAAACAAAAAGCAAAATATGTACATAATATACAAGGGTTGTTATCAAGAAAAGTATCTTTTCAGGGCTTGGCCATTCACCAGATAGGTGTCAGGCTGTCCTTCTAGATTTTTCAATCGAAAAGAGATGGGACCCAACTTTTCAGCAATTAAAAATGGTCCAAGCCATAAATTTTGAAATTTCGTGTTTTCTCCCTTTCCCTCATGCGGTTTATCCCATTTCAAGACGAGGTCACCTACTTCGAAATTCCTATCATAAGCAGAGTTAGAATTGAACCAGATTTTAACCAATAGTTGATGTTTATCTAACTTATGTTTAGCTTGGGCTCTTACCTCTTCTAGCTTCATCGCATTAATTCGGTTTTCTAAAGGGGGACAATCTTCTTCTTGAATTTTGTGCAATAACTGTAGTGAAGGAAGAAGAATGTGTGGTGGCAGAATTGCTTCTCTGCCATAAACGAGAAAAAAGGGGGAGTTACCTATAGAATCCTTTGGTGTCACCCTATCAGCCCACAGTGCGTTCAATAGTGCATTGTGCCAATTTTTGTGATTTTCAGCCACCGTTCTCTTGATGATTTAATTCAAGTTCTTATTTGTTGATTCTGCCAATTCGTTGCCCTGAGGGTAATAGCTAGCAGAATAATTCAATTTAATTCACTTTTCCAAAGTGAACTCACCCATCTCAAGAGAGGAAAAGTAAGAAGAGTTATCGAATACTAAACAGTCGGGAATACCAAAACGAGTGATAATATTTGAATTTATAAAGGCAATTACCTGACTGGTGTTGACAGTTCTTAACGTGGCAGCTTCAGACCATCGGGTAAAGTAATCTGTGGCTGTCACAATAAACTTGTGTTGTTGTGAGGATGGGGGGTTGATTGGACCTATGATGTCAAGGCCCCACTACTGAAAAGGAGAGCCTACTGAAACAGGCTGCAAAGGAAAGGCAGGTTTTTGTAACCACCCTGATGCTTTTTGACAAATGGTACATTTATGACACAAGGCATGGGTGTCTCTAAAAAGCGTGGGCCAGTAATAACTAGCTCTCAAAACCTTATGGGCGGTGTCAAAATGGTCAGTTCAAGCTTAGGGTGCATTTTTCTCAATTTTTGTTGGAAGGGTAAGGTTTGGGGCTTCATAGGAATGACATGTTGTATGATGTTAGGGTCGAAACTTTTAAGGTCATCATATGTCCATGCAAAAACATCTTTAAATTCTTTGAACAATTTAATAAATGCAACCTTTTCTTGTTCAGAACATCCTACCCCTAGATTAATGCACTGCGGATTATCATTAGTTCCTAAGTTTACTTTTTCATAAGATAATGAGGAGTTATTGGTTTTACAGTTGACCAATTTTTTGAATTTATCTTGAAGATCGTAAAATTTATCTAATCTAACTACAGATTTAGGGATTGAATTTACCATGTCCGATGAAGATTCAAGAGTTCTCGGATCTGGTATTATCATTAAATCACGCAAATTGTCGTCGTGTGTGTGTTCGTCTATCACCGCGCCTTGAAAAGTTTCTTCCATGTGCAGAAAGTTAATAATCTACTGATCGTCATCAAAGACTCCCCGGGTTGTGGTGTTGTTGGGAACAGATGTCCGAAACAACAGTTTGACAGAGAATGCATCTGGGGACAAGCCTTCTACAGGAAAGAGTTTAGAAGCTACATTAGCTAATAGATCTGCTTCAGAGTTATTCAATCTAGGAATAGAATTTATATTGAAAGCAGCAAACTTATTCATTAAATTCCATACCTCGGATTGGTAGCTTTTGAGATGCAGAGACAGACAGTGGATAGAATCTCTTACCTGTCTAACCACTATTTCAGAGTCTCCAAAGACAGTCAAATTTTGAATGTTCATATCCAAATATTTTCTGAGGCCTTGTAGTAAAGCCTCATATTCTGCAGTGTTATTAGTACATTCAAATTCCAACCTACATGCAATCAATGTTTTGTTACCTGACGGATCGATAATAATGCAGGTTGCTCCAGCTCCTTCTTTGGACTTTGACCCATCAAAATAAAGAGACCAAATTTGATTTCCATCAGGTACATGAGACCGTTGCGTAGAAGTTGTTGGCTGCACATATGCTACAATCTCGGACTGTTGTTCTGGATTGGTGATAGTTGAAGCCTCGACCATGAAATTGCCGAAAAAGGTGTCCATGCCTTGTACTTCGGGTGAATCAGCAGAAGGTGTAAATGGTTCGTTGGGATCATTCAAATCTGTGACTGTGAACTTAAGGTAGCGTTCATGATTTACCTTGATCTTGTTGGGCTTTCCGTTCTCTAGAAGCCATAGGTGAGACCAATCTGTCGCGAAATAACCGTGTAGCTGCTCCGACCAGTCCCTGCTTAAAAATAGACCATACACTTCTGGAATATCCACAACAATTATATCAATGACTTGATGAACCTTGGGGTTAGACGATAATCTTATAATCACATTCTTTAGTTCTCCTATAACTTTAACATTGGTCTGATCGAGTTGTATGATTTTTAAGGTGGAGGGTTCAACTTTAGCGTTAATCGTCTGGAAAATAGACCATGGCATCACATTGGATGATGCTCCTAAGTCTACCATACAATTGTGCACGTTTCTATAAAATATTTCGAAAGTTAATAAAAATGGAGGTATATTCTCGCGAGTGCTAAGGGTGGTAGCTTGTGGATTTTTACTCGCAATTTCTAAAGTTACTTTATCTACATTATTTACATTATTTACATTACTTACGAGAAGGCTTCCTTTATCTTGAGGATCAAGATTATTTTTAGTGGAAGTCTTCTGAGGAACTTTGTTCTGTACAACCTTGTTACCACTTGAATTACCATTTTTGTCATTCTCTGAGATATTCTGTAACATTTTTTGTAGCAGAAATGGAAATTTCAATAACTCATAAACAGAAATGTTAGCCCTTAACTTTTTAAGATCTTCAACTAAATCATAATCTAAGTTGGGGTTTACATGACTCTGTTTAGTCTCAGCTGGTTTAGATTGCTTTGGAGGAGAAGTTGTAGTGTTTTCGGCAGAAGGTTTGTTTGTTGTCTTACTCCTGGTATTATAGGGATGCACTGTCTCGAAGTTATCTTGGAAGATGCTATCCGAGAAGTGTCCAAAAATATTCAGAGAAGACTCCACTTCTTGAACTGTCTCTTGTTCAACTACCTCCTCAGGAATCTCAGGAGGCATCAAGTTATCTTGGGCTTCTAGAATTGTTTGAAGGGCGCACTGCAGACTTTCTAGATTAAGGCCTTCGGTGGTTGGATTAGGTCGGTTGGTAGGAAAAGGCTTCCGGGACGAGGATTTGTAAGGCCCTTTGCTCGAGGAAGCTTCTTCAGTCATCCTTTTCAATTTTATAACTTGATTTGACAGTTTTTGAACAACTTTAGTTAAGTTTTCTAAATCTGAGCTTTCAAGTTGTGTTTTACTTTGAGTAGGTCTAGGGAGGATTGCGATATTCTTTTTGGAAGAAGGACTAGTCTCTGTTTCGTTGCTAGTAGAGTATTTAAGACTAAGTATGTCTTTTTGAATCTGGCTGGCCTCCTCAAAGGCTTCTAACAACGTGGCTTTCTTAGATCGTTTAACCCAAATAGCTATACTTTGATGCAAAGCTTTAGTGTAGTATGCTATTATGAGATTCTCGGCGGGCATGGAATCCGTGGGGATTCGGTTCTTAAGTGTTAATAATCTTTGATTAAAGTCTTTAACTTTCTCTTTAGGGTTCATTCTTAAACTAGAAAGGTCCATGACTAGGACTTCCGGAGGCTTACCGTCTCTGAACTTTTCCAAAAAGCATGACTCAAACTTTTCCCAAGACATGATGGTATGGGGTTGCTGGGAAAAGTACAATGTAGATGAATTTCCCTCGAAAGTATAGGGGAACAACCTACAGACTATGTCTTCATGCTTGACATTGCAGAGTTTTATGGCTAACATAAAAATTTTAATGTGATCTTCGGCGATCTGTTTTGAGTCAGGGTCAAACTTGGGAAGCCATTTCTCCGGATGTTTAGGTAAGGGATGCTGAGCTCTAGGTACAACTACGACATCCTGGTCTAGCCAAGGTCTAGCTGGGTTGTTCTGGTTTTCCATTGGTGTAGTCGGTGTGGAAGGATGAGAAGGGAAATTGCCTTCGTCAGAGGAACCTCCTACAGAAGAGGAAGGAGATGATGGAGGTGGTGAAGGAGGTATTCCAGATCCTCCTGCAGCAGGATTGAGGGTTGGATCTGTAGGGTTCACAGTGAGATTAGTGCCTCCTAGTTGTTCTCTGATATCAGAGAAATACAAAGGTTGGTCCAATGGACGGTTTGGTTGCCTCAAACGGGCTAAGGCACTATGTGTTCTTATGAGAGATTGGCGTACAATCTCTTGTATGTCACCACCTGTAGGATTTGGGGTTACTGGCTCAACTGTGATCCATGGATCGTCGTTTGATGTGGTTGTTGTTTGAGGGGGAATATTATCGTTCGAATGACTTCTTGTCACTATAGGTGAGCGATTAGGTGGTGGAGGAGTCTTACGACCGCCTCATGCCATTAATTAATTTTAGTCCCTCCTTCTAGCGCCATTTGTTGACGGGCGAAATTGACCGTCCATCAACAAGGAGAGTGGAACCAGTCCGGGGTTGTCTAAATAACCCAAGCTGTTTGGAATGAACCACCCTGACGGGTTTAGCGGCTCTGTTAGCCGATCTAAGTCCTAAGAAAACAAAAGAAAACTACTCTAAATTAACTAATCTAACTAAAAATAACTATTAAAACAAACTAATAAAAACTAAACTATTAATATATATACAATTTACTAACTAATACTACACAACTATCATTTTATAAAATCAAATGATCACTTACTAATAGAGTCAAATTTAATTACAAATGTACAATATTTACAAATCACAGATTTGAATGAAAACCTGAAAAACTCATTTGTAATCTATCCTAAGACAGCGAGACTATTGTTTTTTTATTTTATAATTTTTTGAAAGGAAAAATAAAAACTATCTAAACTAAACAACTAAAACACTAACTCTAACTACAAATATAAACTACACATATATCTAACTAAACTACTTGAATTATACTAATAGATTAACTATCAAATAAATAACAAACTAACCTGAAGTAATGCTTCAGGTTTGCCCTGTGTATGCCATGATTATCTTAGCTGATCGGAGGGAGGAAACCCGCACCGGATTCTCCAAGAGCTTCTCGTAAACTAGAAGCTGCTATGGTCTTCAGATGTGATTATAGGACAAACAAAACATAAAAATTTACAGCAACCTTATGATTTATAAATCTTA
>JASDQU010587865.1:28307-45077 GCA_032191745.1 Picea mariana | reverse complement strand
AAATAGCATTTAAATCTTCATAGGATTCTCATTCACACAATATGTCGCATCATATCCATCATCATCAATAACACTTAGACATTCATAAAATTTACATTCACATAGTAGATCGCATTGTATCCATCATCATAAATAACATTTAAACATTCATAAAATTTACATTCTCACAATATATAGCATCATATCCATCATTATTCAAATACATATAACATTCATAAAGGTTCATACATCTTAAAAATTTAACTGTATCATTTAATAGTTTCACTGTGAGTAGAAAATAAAAGTGTAGGCCTCAGGTAATCCTGGTTGTCTAAGTCAAAAGGTGGTGTTACATACACCCCACCTCCGATAAACATGCTCTCGAGGTGGTCAAAAAATGTGAGGGATAGTCTCATCATAATGTCTCGACGTCTTCCCAAGTAGCAGATCTTGGACTATACTTGTCCCATTGGACCTTAACTTGGTCTACCAGACAGTTCCTGAGTTGTCGGACTCTACGATCCAATATGCATAATGGTTCTATTGTGAGATTTCCCACGTCTGATACTTGCAATTCCTTCCAATTTAGTTTATGTGATTCATCAACAACATAATGACATAAAACAGATACATGAAAAACATTATGAGTTTTATGAAAGTGGGGTGGCAGTACGAGACGATAGGCAACGGGTCCAATTTTCTCTTGGATTCTGAATGGTCCTATAAATTGAGGCGACAACTTTGTCCCCTTCCCGAACCATATGGAACTCTTATTAGGCCTGATACGAATGAAAACATGGTCTCCCACTTCATAACTTTGGTCGGTCCTGTGTGCATCTGCATAACTTTTCTGCCTATCCCGTGCTTCCTTTAGTCTCTGCCTAATCTGAATCAACTATTCCTCCATCTCTTGAATCAATTCTGGCTCAACTATTACTCTATCTTCTAATCTATCCCAACACAACGAAATTCTGCATGGCCTTCCATACAGAGCTTCGTAGGGTGGCATTTCGATGGAGCTATGAAAAGTGCTATTGTAGGCAAACTCTACCAAAGGTAGGTACTTCTCCCACTGGGTTTGATTATCCATGAGATACATCCTAATCATTTCTTCCATGACACTATTTACTTTCTCGGTTTTCCCATCTGTTTCAGGATGATAAACTCTTCTTAAGTTCAACTAAGTCCCCAATGCTCACTACAAACTTGTCCAAAACCTAGAAGTGAATATGGAGTCCCTATATGAAATGATCTTCTTAGGTATCCTGTGCAAACAGATAACCTCACTTACAAACACACGTGCCACATTAGTGACATCATAAGTGTCTCTAACTAGAATAAAATGAACACTCTTGGTTAACTTATCAACTATCACAAGAATGGCATTGTGTCTATGAGATGTGAGCGACAACCCTACAAAAAAATCCATAGAGATGACTTCCCACCTGGACATAGGAACATCATGTGGTTGTAGGAGGCATGTCTGGTGACGGTGGTCGGCTTTCAGTTGTTGACACTCTAGGCACTTGGAAATGAAAAGGACTACATCGTGATTCATTCCTACCTAGAAGAAAAGCTTTCTCATGTCTGCGTACATCTTCTTCACACTCGGATGCACACAATAAAGTTCTCTATGGGCTTCCTTCAGTATGATGGTTCGAATATCCCCATTTTCAGGGATGTACATCCTTCCTTGATATCTTAACAGTCAGTCTACTTCCAGACTATATCCTTCATACTTTGGGTCTAATTCCCTCCCACTCTGGAGGTTTGAAGTAACCTTTAAATACCAACTGTCTCCTTGGAGTTGCGTCAACACATGTTCCCTTAGATTGACCTTTAAGGGAACCAAGGAGAAGACATGTGGTCTCCTACTCAAGGCATCTGCGACCACATTTTACTTCCCCTTAATGTACAGAATACCAAAATCATACTCACTCATAAACTCACTCCATCGCCTTTGCCTGACATTCAGATCGCTTTGAGTGAAGAAATGTTTTAAACTTAGATGGTCCATTTTGAGCTCAAAGTTTCACCCCACAAGATAGTGCCTCCAAAGTTTCAGAGCTAGCATTACAGCTACCAACTCTAAATCATGAGTCATGTATAGCTCTTTTTGTTTCTTCAACTTCCTTGATGCATAAGCTATCACTCCTCCATACTACATTAGCATGGCCCCCAACCAATGCTTTGAGGCATCCATGCAGACTGTGAAGTCGTTTTCCATATCTGACACTCATAGAATTGAAGCACTAGTTAGTAACCTCTTAAGCTCAATGAATGCACTATCACATTCTTCCGTTCATTCATACCTGACCCCCTTGCATTGCAAAGTGGTGATGGGTTTCACTATTTTTGAGAATCCTTCCACAAATCTCCAGTAATAACCTACTAGCACTGGCCACTCCATAACGACCTTTACTTTTTCTAGGTCCATAGACATTCCTTCACCGGAAATGATATGACCTAAATAATGGATCTCCTTCTAGAAGAAGGAACACTTCGATAGCTTCCCATACAATTTGTTCTCCCTAAGGCAAGACAACACCACTCGTAAGTGTTCCTCATGTTCGCTTTCATTCATGGGATAGATGAGGATGCCATCTAGAAAGACTTGTACAAAACGGTCTAAGTACTTCTAGAATACGTCGTTCATGAGGCTCATGAATACTGCTAGCGCATTGGTCAATTTGAAAGGTACTAAGATAAACTTGTAATTCCCAAACCGAGTTCGAAAGGCGGTTTTTGGGATATAGCCTTCCTTAATCCTTAACTGGTGATACCCTAATCGCAAATTAATCTTTGAGAATATCACTTCTCCTTTCATCTGATCAAAGAGGTCATCTATTCATGCCATTGGGTACCTATTTTTCACTGTAGCATGGTTCAAGTCCCTGTAGTCTATAAATAATCATAAGGAACCATCCTTCTTCTTTACAAAAATTACTGGTGTACCCTAAGGTGAGACACTCGGCCTTATTAGCCCTAAGTCTAACAAATCTTTCAACTACATTTGCAACTCACAAATTTCTGGCACTGTCATCCGATACAGGGTCTTGGAAATTAGTTATGCACCAGGTTTTAGCTNAAGGTGAGACACTCGGCCTTATTAGCCCTAAGTCTAACAAATCTTTCAACTACATTTGCAACTCACAAAGTTCTGGCACTGTCATCCGATACAGGGTCTTGGAAATTAGTTATGCACCAGGTTTTAGCTCAATAGTAAAATCAAGCTCCCTCTCAAGAGTTAACCCTGGTAACTCATTTAGAAAAACATCCTTAAATTCTGAGAATACCAGGTACTGATCCAATGAGGGTCCCTTCCTTTCATTCACTGCTTCCACTACATATAGTCGACACCTTTGCCTCAATCATCGCTTAACCTTCATAGTTGAGATAAAGTGTAATGACACCTTTCTTTGTACACCTTGGATTTCTACTGGCCTTCCTTCGTTGTCTACACAAAGCACCCTTTTTGTGAAACAATATACCAAAGCTCGATGATCTTCTAACCAATACATTCCAATGATTAGGTCATACACCCTGAGAGCAGTAACATATACCTTCAACCTAGTAGTACACACTCCCAGGTCTACTATATAATTATCAATGCTCGGTCCTACTGCTTGTTTTTCCTCTGAAGCCATCTCAACTTGTTTAAAGTCATCATGCTCATAGGTTGCCAACCCACTCTTTTCTAATGTAGATGGTGAAATGAAACTATCTGTCACACCAAAATCAAATAAAATCTTCACATTGATATGATTTATCATACCTGATGACTCCACCACCATGGTTTGATGTTCGGCCTGGCGATTATTAACTACTGCGTAAATCTAGTGGCTGGTACTTTCTCTTCCCATCGGGGCCTTTCGTTATCTATGCAAGAATCTTGATTATAACTCTGGGTAGTCACACTGGTAATGGGGTCCTTCACATCCCCAACAGGAAACACGGGATTGAACCTACGAACTGTTATTTGACTGTGTCTTAAATGAGTTCCTTCCCCTGGAACCCCTACCCCTACTAGCTGTTCCATGAGATGGGCGTGCACCTGTCTGCATCGTTTGTGATTAATGAGATGTTTCACTCGCTGCCATTGAAATCCATACGGCTATTGTCCTTGGTGTGACTTTGTTACCATATGGAGGTGGCCTTGAGCCCCCTCCACTGGGAAATTCCCTAGGGGTCTTCCCCACGAATCCAGGACGATGCGGAAAGGAAGGTCTCATACCTCCAGTTAAGTTCATGGGTTCCTCTGCATAACGCGCATTTTCCAAAACTTCCACTACTGAAGACGGTTTCCACATCCGCACCATAGCCCTTATATTAGGGTTTAGCCCATAGATGAAGTGTTCTGCCTATCGTTGGTCATTATTCATGTATGAAACATATTTGACAAATTCCATAAACCTAATCTCATATTCTTCTATGGTTATGTTTCCATGTAAAAAGGCATGAAATGCTCATACCTGTTGTTCCTCATAGTAAGCTGACAGATATTTCCTTCGGAACCTTTGCTTGAAAAGTTCCTAAGACACGGTGTCCATGGTAAGGTGCAGTTGCCTTTCTAGGTTGCCCCACTAGTTCAAGGCATTGTCTCTTAACTAAAAAATTGCTATCTTCGCCTTTGAGGTGGGAGCATAGTCCCTTAAGGAAAAACACCTTGTCATGCCTTCCAACCATGCTTCCACATGTTCACTGGCGCAACCCCCGTCAAACTCTGGAAGTTTGATCTTCTGTAATTATCGAGTGATTTCTTCGGGTGAAGGTCCTCCCCCTGAATCCCTCGACACTTCTGTATTACCCATTCCAGATAGTGGGGGTCTCACTTCGATCCCTGTTGGTTGTCGCCACTTTAAATTCTCATTTATTGCCTCCAAAGAGCGCAGTATGAGAGATAGTTTAGGCGATGGTGGTGGCAGTGCTGGTGGTGTTCGCCGTGCCTGCAATGATGCTCCTCTACCTCGATTCCCTCAAGTCCTAACCATCCTGTATGATTTAACTTGCATCAACCAAAATTGTCAGGGTGAGTTCAAGGACGTTTCACATTTGTGCAACTTAACTAGAAAACAGGGTTAGGGGTAAGTTTTTCTTTACTTGTCTATAAACAAACATTACTCTCTTTAGGGGATTGGCTAGGTTAGGGTTAAAGCATCTAATCTTGATTTCTTCACCTAAGAAAACTATTGACTCATTCGCCTAGTAGCTATGCTAGCACTATACCCCACTCGCTAATTCCTCTAATTTACCCTCCTAGCGCGCATGAAGCCCCCTCCCCCCGGGTCATGGTTTAATTCCTTAAAATATTCATTCAAACCATTTAATGTGATTTTGAACATAGTTTGGGAGTGGAAAAGGAGGATGGGGAGGAGAGGAAGCCCTAGGCAGGCCCTACTCCCCCATGGCTATGGAAATCCTAGTAGCGGAGTTGCAGAGCTATTTGATTAGAATATCGCTTCATGAGAACTCAATACATCCCAGTACTTGCTATACTTTCTCCTTAGAATTTTTTGTTATTACTCCACTTGTTGTTACTCGCTATTACTTTGTTACAACTCACTATAATTAATTAAATCACTCTAATTAATTAATCCCTAAAATCATTAGTTGAATTAATTAATTGTTTTAATTAATGGATTTAGTCGAATTAATTAATTATAATTTAAAAAACTAATTATAATTTTAATTGATTTAATTAAAAAAATTAATTATTTCAAAACAACTAATTATACTTTACATTAAATAAATTTTCAAAACAAATAATTATTTTAAAACAATTAATTATACTTTACATTAAACAATTTTTTTTAAAACAATTAATTATACTTTACATTAAATATTTTTTTTTAAAACAATTAATTATACTTTACATTAAATAATTTTTTTTTAAAACAATTAATTATACTTGACATTAAATAAATTTTAAAATAAACACACACACAAAAAAAATAATAAAATATATATAAAAATTTTAATAAATAAAAAAAAATAATTAAAAAAAGAAAACAAGTGCGAGAACAGATGGATTCCACGTGCCCTCCTTCCTTGCTCCAACACCCCCTATCTAAACCCTAACCTTTATCGCCGTAACCCTAATCTTTTCCTCTTTACCCCATCTTTTCTTCTTGCGAGGTTTCTGGCTACACGGTCGGCTGCCTTGGCCTTCTCTCATGGCTTCTCTTCCTCGTGGTCAAGCAAGAATACTCAGGCATTTTTTTTTATAGATCAGAATATCCATGGACGAAACCTGTAGACCTCATTTACAAAGTTCAAAATAGTTAACCACAGAGTGGTGTCGTAATTTTTTTTTTTGAATGATCCTAAATAGACTTGAATTCTCTAAAATAATGGATCAGATCCCTAAATCTTCTGCTAAGGGGAACGAATCTTCCATTTCTTGTCACGAAAATACATGGCAGGACAACTTCATATCATTTCGAAACTCGCTCATTGGGGTACTAAAATTATTAAGCTGGTAGATTTGATCAGTTGATCAATTGAGCTCTGATTGTGCATCATTTCTTTTCTGTCAGTTTTATAGATGTATTGATTTCCCATTTTTTTTTGTTCTCAGGTCTGTAATTAAGAACCTTTATGAATGTGTAGTGCACACAGATGCCCTTGTGGCTCATTCCTTGGTTGTTGCGCTTGGACAGGACTTGGCGGTTGGTCGCTTGGTCATTGTGTCGGGCTTTGATTCTTGGCTCAAAACTTGTGATATATTGGAGCCTTAGGTTGTGGACTTAGAGATTGAGCACCAGACCCAATATTTTATGCAGGTAAATTTTTTTTCACTCAAATATTTTATGTGATTGACTTGTGGACTTGGAGATTGGGATTACTGGCTCGTGAGCCAAAGGCTGCCCACCTGTGGTCTCCTCATTTATGTGGCCTGATGCCTGGCGCTTGGGCGCTCTTTGCTGGCCTATGTGTTGTTTGCTAACCCGTGATGGTATGTGCAGGTGGTGCGTGGAGCTTGGAGCTTGCGACTTGGCATGTGTGCTGGGCACTGGTTTGGTGTGCTGGCACTGGATGTGTACTGAACTTGTGTGTCATGGTCGCATGAGATAAGGTCCAAGCATCACACCAATTTAATTCTGAGCAATCAAAGCATCCTTGGACAAAAAGAATTTAAACCCTAGAAACAAAATGAATCATAAAATCGAGCATCAAGTGTTTGATTATTTCTTACGATAACTGTGTTATTGTGCATACGTGGATATCAAAGTTTTTAAGAGTCAATGATCTCATCACTTATATTCTAATGGGCTTGGTATTGTTGTCATTTACAGTCTAAATCTCTATGTGATGTAATCATATCTAGCCAAGAGATCTAAGAGATGTCATCAAGTTCAGTCAGTTCACTCAAGGGGGCAATGACACGGAACATCATGCTCTGACCGTTTTTCAAATCCTTCAATTTAGAATATAAGAAAGAAAATTAAACCAACTACACAATGGGAAACTCTGTTCTTGTGTGGTATGCTACCTAACTAATATAAGAGTTTAGCCAATCTTTATTATAATTTTGTTTGCGAAAAAAGTTATTGTGCGACCAGTGTTTTTGAAGCTAAATTCGTGAAAATACAAAACATAAATAACCTAATTTTAGGTCAAGTTAGACGAATCAGAATTTTGGGGCAAACTTTGGCTGTCCAGGAAGGTCTATTTAGGGTTGGGTGTTTACTGGGAAAGGGTGGGAAGATCATCTAGAAAATGAGGGAGGAGACCAAGGCACATATTAGGATTTTGTCTCAAGAGAAGACGCCGCCATGCGTTCCATCCATAGATGCGATACTTAAATTCGACCATATTCATAACTGAAAACGGTGCTCAGTCTTCCCTGGCTTGTATTACCTAGAGACCTTTGAATTTGTTTCATTCCAGAGCCCTATTGCCTTCGAATCTAGAATGATTTTTGCACCACACTACTCCAAGCATGTAAGTTCAGTGGTTGTCCGAGGTAGGTAAGGTTGATCACATTTTCGAACATTCTTTCTTATCTGATGCACATAAATAATTAAAATACAGATTTATCTTGTAAGAATCCTTTTTGTTTTGGGAGAATTTTGCATCCATTTGGGGATTTTCTTATTCCAATCGTTGATCAAAATGATTTAGTATGTTTTTTACCAGATTAGTCTTGACCTAAAGGCTGCAAGTTTTTGTTTTAACTTTTTAGTTTGCATTGCCTTTTATATTTATTTATTTTGGATAGTGGAGACTACTGAACGACTCCTAACATAACTGTTATTATGCAGAGTGTCCATCTTCATGCTCATTCAGGTGTTCAAAAACTCAATACCGAAATTCGTGTATGTTCTATTGTCAGAAATGTTGCTCCAAATGTCGTTGTGTTCCTTCGAGCACTTACTGGCCATAGGTAAAAACTACTCTATAATTTATTTTTTATGTATAGTATGCTTGATTTATTAGTTATAGTTTTAGCGCTGGAACCCTGATGTCAATTTCAATCCAATTTCTATTATTTATATTTAAATCTAGTAGGTAAAAAAAAGCTAAATCTAGTTTTGGGCAGAGTATAATTTATATATCTTTGTTTTATTGTTTGTTACTTTAAATATGTATAAAATTATACTAATTTCAATTGGGCATATTGTTTATATATAGATCTGTAAATAAAAATTTGTGTTTTTGGCTTCCACGTTAGGTGGAGTTGGAGCTGGAACTTGGAACTTGGCCCTTAGGCCCAAATTTCAAACTAAGGCTCTGATACCATGTGTAGGGACCATATATTAATTAAGCCCCAAAAAAATTCATAATGTTTAAACAATAAGATTAATCAACAAGCAATAAGCAATTTCATTCAACATAAGCATATAAGTAGCATAAACTAATTAATGAACAACAATCTAMTGAATTACATAACAAAATATAGATACCTCTTGTTGATGCTAATTCCCGTTGATCTGGTTGGTCGTCCTCCCTTCTACTTTGACCAAACCCTACCCAAACCGACTAACCACCCAACCATCTAGGAGCAGCCTGTACAACTCTCTAGCTCCAAGACACCATAAGGAATCCTGGCCCCTGTGCCCAAAACCCCCAGCAACCTGGTGCCCCCTGCAATGGTTCACCAAAACTCCAAGACCAAAAACTCCTCAATACCAAAAGATATCCAACAGAAATACAGACCTCCTCCCATAATGCTCCTTCTCCCAAATTTCATAATCATCCCCTCCCATAGGAATCTTCCCCATCATTTCTCCCCCCTCCTTCACCGACTCCCTATCCTCCATTAATTACCTTATGCTCCCCATTATTACCTTATCCCCTCCTTTATTATGTTATTCTTTCCTTTATTATCTTATCCTTAACTTGTCATATGTAAAGTTTCATAATGATTAAATTAAAGTTATTAAGCCCCTTAATGCTTTACCTAGATCATTGAATGTGTTAATTAATTAATTAATCAATCAACAGTTATAACAATTAATTAATAATCAAATAATTAATTAACATTATTAATACTAATAATTGTTTAACTAAAACCATATTAGGACAATTAATTATCTAATTAATTTTACTTAATAATCCATATGCATCTATTTAACCAAGGTTGTTACATGCCCTGTTGTGGATGTAGCATGAAGCTCAGAAAGTACCATGGATTTAAGCTTTGATTGTTTACTTCAATACAAATGGACTTTGTATCAAATTTCCTGATGGAGCCAAGAGTACCCTAGGGAAGCTGGAGCATTGGACTGCAATTGTTGGATTAGCTGTGAACTTTTGGGATCTTGTAGCCATTCTTGGTGAACAGCTTGGAGCCAATTTGGTACAATGAATGAAAGAGAAAAAAGGGATCCTTCATCTTCATATTTGTAGGAAAGTGCATCCGCAACCACATTGTCCTTGCCTTTCTTGTAAATGATCTCATAATCATATCCAAAGAGTTTAGTCACCCATTTTTGCTATTTTGGGGAGGAAATGCGTTGTTCTAGAAAATACTTGAGGCTTTGATGATCTGTCTTAATTTGGATACTTTTCCCCAATAGATAAGGGCACCACAAATTAACGACATGCAAAATATCCATCATTTCCTTTTCATAGATGGATTTTCCCATATTTATTTCAGATAGTTGCTTGCTATTAAAGGCCAAAGGTCAATCCTCTTTCATAAGGACAACACCAATTCCTTTTTCTGAGGTATCACATTCCAACACAAACGTCTTTGTGAAATCAGGAAGGGTGAGGACTGGAGTAGTGCACATGGCCATTTTCAAGGTTTGAAAAGCTTGAGCAACAGCTGGAGTCCAAGTGAAAGAGTTCTTTTTTAGGAGAGCAGTGAGAGGTGTTGCAATCTTCCCATAATTCTTAAAAAAACTTGTGATAATACCCTGTTAAGCCCAAAAATCCATGCAAGATCTTAAGAGTCTTTGGGTGAGGCCAATCTTGCATAGCTTCAATCATTTTAGGATCCACCTTGATGCCATCCTTTCCAACCAGATGACCCAAGTATTCTACTTCTAAGGCGCCAAAAGAACATTTATACTGTTTTAGGAAAAGTTGGTGCTGAGAGAGTAGATGGAGAACTTGATCCACATGAGGAAGATGGTCTGTTCAGGTTTTTCTATAGATGAGGATATCATCAAAGAAAACTAAGACAAAATGGTGGAGAAAAGAATAGAAGACATGATTCATGAGGCTTTGGAAGGTGGAGGGGGCATTACCCAAGCCAAAGGGCATGACCAAAAACTCATAGTGGCCCTCATGAGTTCTAAAGGCGGTCTTGGGAATGTCTACCTCTTTCATACGTATCTAGTGGTAGCCTAAATGAAGATAAACTTTAGTGAAGAATTGGGCGCCGCTCAATTCATCCAGGAGGTCATCAATGATAGGAATGGGGAATTTGTCTTTGATGGTAAGTTTGTTGAGGGAACAGAAGTCAGGACACATTTGCTAAGAACATTCTTTCTTCAGTACCATGACCATAGAAGAAGAGTAGGGGCTCGTACTAGGGTGGATAACGCCTACATTAAGGAGTTCCTGGACTATTTTCTCAATTTCATTTTTTTGGGAAAAGGGGTGACGATATGGATGGATATTTGGAGGAAGGATTTCAAGTACAAGGGGAATGGAGTGATCATGAACACCACGGAAAGGAGGGAGTCCTTGGGGAGTGGAAAATACCAATTGATGTTTAGAAAGGATGGCTTGGAGGTATTGCGGGACCGAGGGTGTCTATGTTTCTTGTATGGAATGGAGTTGGGCGATAACACCAGAATGATCTTTTTTGAGCAGCTTTTCCATGCGATGGGAAGGAATGATCTCAGGTGATCCGGTGATGATGCCTTGGAACTTATATTGGTGGCCCTCATGGTCAAATTGCATGGTTAAGTCTTAAAATCCATGAGAATGGGACCCAAAGTCCTTATCCAGTCTGTGCCCAACACAATGTCACAACCTCCCATGTCGATAGCAAACATATGGAATTTCAGGTGGTAGTCACCAATTTGGAGACATAAATTTTCACAATGCCCTCCATATTTCATGGAACCACCATTGGCAATCATGATTTGGAAATTATTGATGACATGGATATAGGAATGAGTTTCTTGGGAAATGTGACGATGAATAAAATTATGGGTGCTGCCACTATCAACCAGAATGATGACCATTCGATGCTTGATGTAACCGATTAGCTTGAGGGTTTGGGGAGCGGAGAATCCAATGAGATCATTGATGGAAATGACCGGTTCTACTTTGGGACGGTCTGAGGGAGGGGTTATGTCAGTGGATTCAGATGACTTAGACACAAGGGGAGCTTCTACATCCTCTTCCAAAAGATTCTCTGAGATGGGCATAAAAAGATTTTGTTCTTTACACTTGTGGCCCAGGAAATATTTGTCATCACATTTATAACAAATTCCTTTGAGTTGGCGTTCAACCATTTCAGCCCTAGTCAATTTTTGGATCTTTAGTGGAGCAGAGGGAGTAGTGGGATTTGTTGGTTTAGGGTGAGGGATGAAGAAGGGTTTTTAGTTTTGAGAAGATACAACTTGTTGTTCTTCTTTATCTCTTTTAGTACCCTCCACCCAACTTTGAGGATGATCCATCAGGACATGGGCCCAAATCTCATACTTGAGGTCACTGATAAAACACTCTCGGAAAAAGGCATCAGACATGCCCTATGTTCTAAAAGTCATGCGCTCAAAGGAAGCTATAAAGTCTTCCATTGTTCCTAATTGTTTCAACTTTGTCAAATGACCCAAATGGTTGGTGTCAGTGTCAAAGCATTCATAAATATCTGCCACAAAGTGTGTCCAAGCAATATACCCTTGACGAGAATTTTTTCTCCATTTCCACCATTGCCAACATTCTTCATCTAGATGGAGAAAACCATACTGAGGTTTGTCCAAGTCATCTGTAACGTATAAAGAGAAATAATGTTCCATTTGGGCTACCCAACCAGTGGGGTCTGAGCCATCAAATTTGGTCACATCCACCCATGAAAGGCGTATGTCATGTTGAAAGTGATGGTTATGAAAGTTATGGGAATGAGAGAAATGGTCACCTTCAGTATGTGGGGGTGAGGAAGAGGAAGGGTTATCTGTAAGGATATGCAGTTTGGTGTTGAGTGCCGAAAAGATAGATTCAAGCTCGGTGGTGAGGTCTTGTTTGATTTCCTCCTTTGAGGACTGCATGATAGTATTGATGGAAAAAACATAGGCACTAAGTTGTTTCACTTCTTGTTGGGTCTCGATGAGGCCAGATTGCAAGGTGTTGAAGCGAGCTTCCAAGTCTTGGCTACGGGTATGGGCCATGAGGATTTTGGGGGAACTGAAAATTAGTGGGCAGGGTCAAAATTTTTTGTTGAAAAATGATATGGATGAATGCGATAAGGGAGAAGAGATGAATCTAATGGAATAAGTCTCAAATAATGGAATATTTATACTCCGGTCTGAAGAATACTGCAGTGATGAAATGTCTAAATGCTTAACGAGGAAGAAATGTGTAGTGATTTGGAAACCCGAACACAGTTGCACAACAATAGATCTTGTTTGTTTTAATTTGTTTATGTTTCTATCCCCAAGGGTTAGGTATTCAAGGGTTCTACAGACAAGGGTTTTCCCTATTCTATAGCTCTATGATATACGTCCAGGGTCCAACAATACTACTTGACCCAATATCTCAAGGCACTAACTCAGGAGGATAGACCGTACCCTTAGCCATACTATCCGACTACCTAGGTACTACAAAGTATCTTCCCAAGTGTTGTTCTTGGTGACACTATAGCAGTCAGGCAGCCAATCAGTTTATCTAAAGAGGGCTTCAGGTAATCTAGGTCAATCCCTACATAGGTGTTGTCTAATGCGCTACCACTCGAAGGGGTGACAACAAGGATCACAAGGGTGGCCAACAGATGTGTGCTTAAGAACCACTTGTATTTCCTACAAGTATGAATCCATCAAATGCAGTTTTATGCACGTAACAACAAATCTTTGTGGCTTAAAGACGYTGGAATACATCTCTACCCTGAAAAATAAAATTAACCCACACTTTCTGCCGAGGAAAGTGGTCTGATACCAGATATAAAAAGTCTGCAGAATAGAAATAAAATGCTAGTAATGGCAGAATAACAACAATATAACCAGAACAATCRCCACAATAGCACTGAAATGATGTAAGAACAACAACAAAAATAGCACTTTGATTCCAAAAGTAATGTTCACAGGCCTCTTCGAGGGGGCAACCTCCAATTGAGAAATTCTCTATTACAATATTATCCAAGATAGGGTTCTCATACCCTCGACTCCTATTTATACTAAATATGTCTATTAAAAGAAGCATCTAGAGGAAGACCCTTCTAGAAACTAAAGCTTCTATTAGGTCTTCTTACATCCGCCTTATTCTATTTTATTTAAAGGCCTTACTAATATTGACCTTTATTACCTTCGAATATATTTTTCTACCTATGTGCGGGTTAGGATACGAACAATTTATGACCATTGATAATCTCTGTGAGATTCCTTATGTTCTTATTATCAACGATGGGATCTCATTTATGGAGATTTCTCACACTGACCAAAGTTCCTATATGAATAAAATCTCCACATTCTAACATTTACCCTTTCGTCCTAAAGATATCTAATACTTACATATATATATCTATATAATATGTTAGAGTTAGGACTCATGATCCTATACTCTTCCCTAAGCATACTCTTCTATGCTTGCACGGAAGGGAAAATATCATTTGACTTTCAAAATAAACTCATATACTATTGCACAATGTAATGAGGTCAGGATTATACATCTATCGTGAAATGTTATCGAATTAACATAAGGTGTGTGAAATTACTTCACCTTGCCAATAAATCAAATGAAACCCCTGTGATTATGTGTTGGGTAATTATCTTCCAGTTACTATTGACACAAATGGTTTGTTAACAAAACTCAATCATAACAACTCCTTTACCTCTGCCTTAACCGAAAAATGTCTCAATTGAATGATGTCTCATTTGAACGATGTATTAACTGAAAGGATAACAGTTATATTTAAATGGTCTAGTTTGTAATGTCACAAAGGGACTGTCCTTTATTTCACATCTCTTAATATGAAAACAAGGGTTCTTGTCAGACGCGAGTTAAACCTTTGAATTGGCCATTAATTGAGACCTTGTGAGTGCAAAATTCGATGGTTATCACTTGACCCCTTTTCCAGTATAATTGCGCCAACTCTACCCCATCACATGGCTAGGTCTAGTGTTCATAACCTCGACATTTACTCTGTGTAGTAAGTGTTTTTTAGGATAGATGAAGTTTGTTTGATCTTGTTTTGGTGAAGTCCCGAACTATCTCTGCTTTTTTTCTCACCGAGGGAGGTCGATGACTTGGAGGATTTTCATCTAGTGGAACCAAGAAACTCTACCCAACCATCATGGTAAGTTCATGATGCTTCTGTATTCTAGTAGTTGGATGGAACTTCAGTGTCTCTTTATAATGGAAGAAACCCTCTATACTGATACTCTTATTATGAATTTTAGTGAAGTTTTCCCATTATCATTACTCTCTTCATAACTCCTTGGTCTATTCTTGCTTCTAGTTAAGTGAGCTTCACTGTTGTTTTATTCTAAATCCTCTCGAAACCTTCTTGGTACTCCGCCCTTTTGTTTTTGGCTTCCTCAATCTTACACAGACCTTTTTATCATGTGATAACGTATTTGTATTTTCTTATGGGTTTTTTTCGTTGTCCCTCTATTTTTCTTTTATGGGTTAGCCTTACCATTAAACACTGTTATCTGGTATTGCCCCTCTGTGAAACCATGCAAGATTTCTAGTCCATAAGTTAATTTGATAGGGTAGAATCCACACTATTTATTGGAGGTTATATTCTATCCAAGTTAAAGTAAATTCCATACGGTTGTATTTAATAGTGTTTCATGTCTCTGTTGGGTACTTTTGTATTGAGTTTTGTTTGGAAGTCCTCCATTCCGTAGATTTCCCAAAATACTACTTGACTCTTACAACTGTAATTTTCCTTTAGAAAGATTATTGTACTTTCCTTTGGCATATCCATATATAAATAGATACTAGGGAATTATGTGAATCGAATAAATTCTTTTAAGAACATACTCTGCAACATGGAATTATTTGGATCTATAATTAAATTTGGGTCATCGTTTTCATTCTGAAATCATTGTTGTCTATGTGTAAAAAATGCCATTCGAGCCAGGTAAACTTGACAAGAATGCTGATTCTATATTTAAACTTCAAAATACAAGCATCTTCTTAATACATGAAATTGGTCCATGTCATATTTTGATAACATTATTATCTTATAGCATTTACTCCGTGTTTAAATTTTGGGCAATGCATTCGGCCTACTCGCATTGTGTGAACCCATGAAGTTCGGACTTCTAATGTTAATGTTATTTATTTATTTCTTTCCTGAAGAGTTTGATTTAGATTTGGTAACCAATTATAATGATGGGACCTTGTTGTTGTGAGGGTACCCATTAGGAGGTTCTTGGACCACCTTCCCCCTTTGGCCTGGGGCGTCGTCTAAACCCAAAACACGACAAGGAAAAGACATCAGGGTTTCTAAGTCGTAAGTTAAGTGAACTCGGTATAACCCTTTTCTGTCTTAAATGTTTCTATTGAAGGGTGCACTCATTTTACTATTGTTGAATAATTATTAACAATAAATTTGTTTTCCTTGCAGGGGCATTCGACCATGCACAATTTCGGACTCAGGTCCTTGTCATATGCACAAAAGGTTTGGGTTCCATAACGCCACTCTTAAGAGAATGCCTAGTTTTTCTAAGGATAGATGTGATTCTAAAACTAGAATGCTACCATCGTGAGTGAACTTGTTCATTCATAATGAAAGATGATCCATTTTTTCTGTATTTTCAGTTTTAACGAAAGACCTAAAGACCAACTCTATTACTGTGTAACGAGATGATGTAAACATGACCACCATTTTTTAATATTGAATAGTCAACTTACATGAAAGCTCTATTAGTAGATTCTTTATTTCGGTCTAACTTATATAGAGGTTGGAACGATTTATTATTTTTTAATAAAGGTATGAAATTTCAAATTTATCAAAATATGTGCATATAAATTAAAGGGTTCCAGAATCTTTGTCTCCTGAATTAATCGGGCTTTCGCTCCTCTATTATTTCATTCCAAAACTTTGTTTGTGTTGAATGATACTGTTCCTTTTTTCATTTATTTTTTCTAGAATTTAGTATATGACTAGTTACACTATTTGCTTTCCAGTTAATGACTAGTTAGACTATTCATATTCCATTATAT
>JASDQU010587865.1:0-17608 GCA_032191745.1 Picea mariana | reverse complement strand
AGAAATGATTCATAACTTCATGTAAGATCATATTTGACTGAGAACACTCATTTATGGTTACCATACAAACATTATATTGATAAAAAATACATAAAATGTTTCATACACTTAATCAAATTCATCCATGGATTCTGACACACCATCATAATCTACATTGTCTTCAGATGAATGAATGGATGAAGATGTATATGATCCATATTCTTCTCTATTATCAATGAGTGCACCATCTAAGTTTGCATGTATGCTCAACATTTTAGATGTCAAAAGCCTCTTTGATCTACGACTAGGTTCAACAATATACCATCTTGCACTTATTTATTGTGGAAGAAACCTCTTGATAATCTCTATGGTCCTGAAGCGAAGAGTTCCTATATTTTTCAAATTGAAGTCATATAAAAGTATGTCAACATAGTCTAATTTTAAGAGGTCAGTGCGACGACGAGTTATATTTTGACCCTTTCTTTTTCTCTTTCTGTTGTTTTGTTTCTCAACCACCATCTCTTGCTTGTACACACCATTGAATGGGTGTGTACTTGTTGCATACCAATTCACTTCAACTGCTATAATATCTCCATTTTCTTTATCGATCCTTATAACCTTTGCAATCCAAAATGGATAACCATATGGATCTCTAGTCTCTAAGAATTCAATCATTCAACCCTCCTTAATATCTTTTTTTGAACCCCTGTAAAGATATTCCATGGATTCACGTTGTGCAGGTGATCTTCTAGAACCAATATACATTTATCTTTCCTCTACATGTGAAAACTCAATAGCATCTTGAGATTCCTGCTATTCGACAATGTTTCTTTACTCAAATTCATTTGACCTATTTTGTGGCCAAATAAATGGAGTCTTCAAAAATGTATCTTCATTTTTTGAGTTTGAAATTATGTCAATTTGATCATTGAAAAAATACTCCCACCAAACAAAATCAACAACATCAAAGTACTCATGTGTATCTTTAATGGATTTTTTTATTTCTTCCAAGCATTCAGAAAAGTCAATTTATTTATTTCATGAAAGACCCAATGCAACTTACTACCAAGGATGCATTTGATAAGTCAATTTTTTTGAGTATAAATATTATCTCATTCATTCTACAGAGGATAGAAGAGAATCAATGGAAGAGTATCCCAATAAACCTCTCTTTGAGATAATCAAATGTGTAATTTATGTTGATTTAACAAATGGAGAAGAAAAGTTATTGGAATGGCATCATAACACAAATAATGAGTGCGGGATGTCCATGAATTTCATTCAGAGAGTTAGATTTATCCATAATGATTTTTCTGTAATATGTGGTGGGGATAGATCAAATGCTTATGAAAACTTTAAGAAGAAATTTTGTATGGAAATAGGATTCCCTATTGACAAGAAAAGTGTGAAAGTAAAAAATCACAAAGGAAGTGATGCATTCTGAGATGTGGATAACTATTTCCAATTGGGATTTAAAAATCGAGAGATATGAGATTTGGTAGATGAGATATTCAACCTATGGGAGAATATTGGTTAAAAAAATCAGAGAGTTAGGAAGTCTAGACCCTTAGTAGGTAGCACAAGTAAGACAGGTCCTGAAATCAAAAACTTGTCAGATGATATGACCACAAAGCCTTGGAGAACCATTCAAGGAGTGAAGGATGAGAAACTTGTCATAACTATATTATCATGAGTAAGGTCGGGTGAATTATCAATGGAGAAAATGTGTGATGAATTTAAAAAGTAATTCTTTTGAGTTATTTCTTATTTATGTTATGATTTAAAAATTATTTGTTTCTATATAAAATAAGAATGTATTTTATTCTATATATTATAATAGAATTATATTTTTTTTTTATTTAGTCACAAGGTTTATATGAGAATACATGAGGAAATGGTTAAGATGTTGAATAAGAAGAGTTGGGAGGATGTTACACTCAACTATCCAGATGCAAGCTCTTCAACAACATTGAGTCAATTTTTTGTTGCATTCAAAAAGTATGTTGATTTATTACATTCATTTTATTGTTTTGTAGGTTAATTTATTTTTATTTTATTAGTTATAGATATATAATTATATGTTTGTTTGTTTCATTAAATATGTCAAAGAAGAATATAGTTGGAGTACCTAAAACCTTCAAAAGTTATATTCAAACAACTAAGTTTGAAAGAGAAAGAAGGTGACATCTTCAAAATGTTAAGCTTTATGACACCCTTGATCACTGTATTTTGAATGGGATTGGCACTATTCAATATAAACTTATATTAGCAGATTGTAAAAAAATTGCAAATGTTGTTCCTTAAAAGGAATACTCCCTAGTTATTGCAGATATCCCTTATCCAAAACATTGAATATGATACTAAGCATTATACTTACCAACCTTTTAGTAAAGTGGTTAGGTGATTTCTCGAAGTCACAACATCACCATTTTGGACATTTTTGGTTTTTCATTAAAACACACAACAGGGATTAGTACAATCAAGTTTCAAGTGAAAAGAAAAGACAAGCATGCAACTTTATTGGTAAGATATTGAAATTGTGTGTTCAGCGATTAAGATTATAAATATTTTTTATTAACTCACAAGTTAATTGAATTTTTACTTATTCATGTTACAGAAAAAAACATAATATTCATAGCTCCAATAGTGAACCATTTGCACATGATATTGAAAGTATACATCGTGCAAGATGGACAAAAGATGATACTTACGATTCTATTCTTTACAATGTAAAGGATTGAAATAAGCCTAGCAGTTTATTGGTTTCCAATGTTGTGGCTAGAAAGCTAACATATGATGAAAATGATTTCAAAGGAGAGATCATTAACATTTATCAAAATCCACGATAACTAATTAATTTCATTTCCAACATCAGAAAATTCAATAGTTGAAATATGGACAAGAAAACTATCTTTCTTATGTGGTCCATGTAGTAGTAGTAGTGAATGGGATGATTGTGAATCCAATAACTGGGTTGATAGATGGGATCGTGTATCAATCCCCATTTTTCAATGTATAACTATGGAAATGTGCCTTTTTGAGGACTAATCAAATATTTTAGCAGATTATGACCACATTTAAGATCTCGTACTACGAGGTTCAATGAAACTTTTTATTAAATTTTGAATAAATAACATCAATGTTTTATTATTTGGTCATTTAGTGGACTCACATGTTGGCACTACATTTCTTGTAGGGAACATATATCCAATGGTTTCCCCAATATGTAATGAATGGGTAACTGATTATTGGTTGGCACATTTCTTAGAGGGAAGTCAAAACCTCATGCAATCAACAACAAACTTCGAAAGAATTGAATTTTTTATTTGGTCGATGGTTATTAAAGGAGAATATATGAAATAGGCTGAAATACAATGGAAGAAAGGTGGTTATGTATTTCAATATTATAGACTAGGTGAAGTTGTATACCACTTTATAAACTTGGTTGTTGGTACAAACCTCCAACTACAATCAATGCCAAATAACAACTCATCAAAGGTATGATACATCTTGCCTTACTTTGAGCACGAGAAATTAATGGAGACCATTAGTATTAAAAGTGATATTGATGGTCTACTTGAATGACCATAGGTATTTAAAAGGAATAATTGAAAAAATATTTCATATTTATGAATTATTGAAAATCTAGATTAATTTTATGGTTGTTATGACATTATTTTATTTTGTGGTTCCTTTTGTTGTTAGGGAACTATATTGATCCTTCCCTTTCCTTTCCTTGACTCACTTTCCTAGCCTTTCCTTACCTTTCCTTTCCTTTACTTACCTTACCTTTCCATGCCATGTCGTGAATTTCCTTTCCATCCCATGCCTTTACTTGCCATTCTATGCCATGCCTTGCCTTGAATTTCTATGCTATTCCTTGCCTTTCCATGCCATTTCTTGACTTCCCCTGCCATGCCTTTCCTTGCCATTCCATTCCTTGCCATGCCATGGCATCCCATTCCATGACTTACCTTTATTTGACTTGTCATTCCTAGCCTTGTATTTCGTTTCCTTTCCATGCCAAGCCTTTCCTTTGCATGTCATGCCATGTTGTGCCCTGCATTTCCTTTTCTTTCCATGAAATTCCATGCATTTCCTTGTCATGTCATGCCTTTCCTTTATTTGAATTTTCATGCCATATCTTTCCTTTCCATGACATGACTTGTCTTGTATTTCCATGCCATGCATTTCCTTTCCATGCCATACCATTCCATGCCATTCCTTTCCATACATTTCCTTAACTTTTCATTCTATGTCATACCTTGACATGATATTTCATTACTTACCTTTCCATTCCAAGCCATTGTTGTATGTATTTTTCACCGTGCAAGAGTTGAGCTCCCTTAGGTTCTACCAACGCCTAAGACATAAACTAAGTATGTTCCTAGATATGATGCATACACGAAAACAACCAAGGGAGACGATAGCCTCCAAAATATCAAAGCAATCATGCATGGATTGACAATGAATATAATAGTATATCATAACACATAAATATACTAACTCCCTACCAATGAATACATAAAATTATATGAAAAACTAGATATAGGGAAACATACAGTATGTCTTACAACTTACAATATTAAAACTTACAAAGGTTTGGAATGAAGAGATGGCCTACTTCTGAGATTCTTCCCCAACTCTTGCAAACAAATCACCAGAGTAACTTTGCTAGATCTTTCCCCCTCCCTTCCCATGGGAAATTATTTGGTTCTTATAGAGATTTATGGATAAGGCCATATAGTTATTAGGATAATATTCATGAGCTCATAATGGAAGACTTCTCTAGGGTAAACCCCGAGAAATCAGTGGGAGGTCTTATCCATGGAAACCAAATCCAAAATAGGAGCTTATAGGATTGGTCACTCCCTAGACACAGAGAAAGAGAAATCAATAACTCCTTGGAAGGCCAAAAGGAGAGACTAACCCTTTTGGTCACAACCTTAGTGAAGGAAAAGTGAGACCTGGTGGGATTTTTTCTAGAAACGCAAGGAAAAATTGGTAGGTTTTCAGGGTTAAAATGAGGGATTTCTATGGGATAATGGCCTAGTGATTAGGTGATATTTAGGTGATAATGACCTAATGATTTGGTGGAAAATAACTCTATAACATATCCCCCCTAAAATGTGAGGTCACAAGAGGTGTCTATTGGCCAAAACACTTTATAAAGAAAGTTGCAAAGCTTTGGGAAAAGAAGCTTGAAGAAGATCATCGCCAATCCTGTAGAAAAAAGAATCCCAAGGCAGGAATACCCATGATCGGTAATAAAGACAAGAGCATAGACACCATAAATACACTATGGATCCATGCATGACACAAGTCAACGATGCCACAATATAATACACCATGGATCCATCAAGAAACAATCATGACTCGATCATGGCCACTTTGGATCCATGCAAGATGCAAGTGAAACCATATCCACAACCAAGTAATCAATGAGATGACTTAATAACTAAGTAACCTATGAATTTCTCATGTATATTATCCATCACATCTTGGGAAATAACAAGAGAATGATCTTATCCCAAGGACTTCATCTTTGATCCAAATGGTATGAATATACAACATGAAAATAAATGAGGTTAAGTCGAGCATGGTAGAAATCGTCTAATTACCAATCATTAATGTATACCGTTAATATACATGAGGGAATCCACTGATGGTGATGATGAAACCCAAGATACGTAGTACACTATACAAAGTGTAAATAAAGGAGTTCACATCGAACACTCGTAGATTCACTTGACAGAAGCCTTATCCCTAAATCCCTATAAAAACCAAACTATTTCCCATGGGAAGGGGGAGGGAAGAGCTATCAAATTTACTCCAATGATTTGGTTGCAAGACTTGGGCGAGGATCTTGGAAGGAGGCCATTTATTCAATCGAAACCTTTGTAAGTTGTAATATTTCTTCTTTGATTAATAGAAGACAAACTAGATTTTTGCCTCTATATAATTGTTCATATAAGTTTATGTATTCATTGGTAGGGAGTTAATATAATTATGTGTTATGAGATACTATTAGATATGTTGTTAATCCATGCATGAATTATTGATATTTGGTATGTTATCATCTTCCTTGGTTGTTTTCATGTATGCATCAGATCTAGGAACATCCTTAGTTTATGGCTCTATTCATTTCTTAGGTGTTAGTATAACCTAAGGGAGCTCAACTCTTGCAAGGTGAAAAATACCTACAATAGATTGGCGACCATACTGGGGACTTGGCTACAAACTCAGGGAAAATGTGATAGTTTTGAAGGTTGAAAATGAGGATTTTATAGGGTACAATGACCTAGTGATTAGGTGATATTTAGGTGATAATGACCTAATTATTAGATGAAAAATAATTCTATAAAAACCATGCCTTGGATTTCCATGACATGCCATGCCTTGGATTGCCAATCCATTCCATGCCATGCCTTATATTTCCATTCCTTTCCTACCCATGCCTTTCCTTTCCTTATCATGTAATTAAATCGCATTCCTTGCCTTGCCATGACTTTCCTTACCATGACATCACTTTCCTTTTCTTTACATGCCTTTCCTTTCTAGGCGATACCTTTCCTTGACTTAAATTTCTATGCCATGCCTTGCCTTACCATGCCATGCATTTCCTTTCCTTTCCATGTGATGAGTTGACTTTCCATTCCATGTCATTCTATTCCTTCCCATGCCATGCCTTTCCTTATATTTCCTTGCCTTTCAATTCCATTTCATACCTTGACTTTCCATGCCATGATTTTCCTTGGAATTCCATTCGATGACTTGGCTTCCTAGGCCATGAAATTCCATGCTTTTCCTTTTATGTATTTCCTGTCCTTTCCATGTCATTCCATGCAATTCATTTCCTTGTCATGCCTTTCCTTCTCTCAAATTTCCAATCCATTCCTTGCCTAGCCATGCAATTTCTTTTCATTCCATGTCTTTCCTTTCATTTCCATGTCATTCCATGCCATGTCTTGACTTTCCATGTCTTTCCTTGTCATTCCATGCCTTTCCTTGACTTGTCATTCCATGCAATGTCATGGCATACCTTTCCTTGTCATGCCATGCCTTTCCTTTCCTTTACATGACTTGTATTTCCATGTCATACCCTACCTTAGCTTCCAATTATACACCATGCCTTTCCTTGACTTTCTATGCCATGTCTTTCCTTTCCATGTCATGATTTTCTTTTCCATGCCATGCCATAACATGGCTTGTGTTTCATTGTCATGCCTTGTGTTTCATTTTCATGCCTTGCATTGCCTTTCCTTTCCATTCCATGACATGCCTTGTATTTCCTTTCCATTCTATGTCATGCAATGCCATGCCATGCCTTTCCTTACCATTTCATGCCTTGCCTTGGATTTCTATTCCATGTCAGACCATGCCTTTACTTGCCATGCCATGCCATGCCTTTCCTTTCCATGTCATTCCTTGCCTTTCCATGCCTTTCAATGACATGCAATGACTTTTCTTTCTATATCATGCCATTCCATGCCTTGAATTTTCTTTCCTTTCCATTCCATGTCATTCCTTTCCTTTCCTTTCCATGACATGCCATCCCATACAATGCCTTTCCTTGCCATACTGTGCCACACCTTTCCTTGACATTCCACGCCATGCCATGCCTTGCCTTTCCATTCCATGCCTTCCCTTTCCATGCCATGCCTTTCATTTCCTTGACTTTCCATGCCACGCATTTCCTTTACATGCCATGACTTGTCTTCTGATGCCATGCATTACCATGCCTTACCTTGCCACGCCATGTCTTTCCTTGCCATGACTTGCCTTCCCTTGCCTTTCCATGCCTTGTCTTTCAATTCCTTTCCTTGACATGTCATTCCATTCAATTACATGCCTTTCCTTTTCTTTCCATTCCATGTCATGCCATGTCTATCCTTACAAGGTGTTAAATTGTCAAACATATTTAATAAACACTAAACAAAACCATATCCTCGGCGATCCTCTAACAAATGATTTTCTAGGAAATGGAATGACAACATAGGGGCCCCACTAGATGAAACCTTGTGCCCCATCTGAGTCCCAATTTGAGTTTGATCTTGCCTCCTCAAGCCATTCAAGGACATGTTGGCAATTTGGTCTTGGGGCATAAAATTCAAAATGAGAAACATAATGAGGTTCTGTAAGCTCCTGCATGTATGTTTGTCCAAGGCCCACGCAACCAAGCTATTCATTATCACCTGACATAATGTTCTTGAAAATCAACCTCTTGTTCAGAAATTGCGCTATGCCCCATTGAGCAAAACCCTATTTCTGAAGATCCTCCAAAAAACATTTTTTTGAGAAATGCAATGATAGCAGAGGGGACCCACTACCTGAAACCATGTGCTTCATATCCGATGCAACTGATGGTTTATCTATATGAGACCTGACTAGAATTTTATCATGAGTTACAACTCACCTCCTCAAGTCATTAAGAGACATGTTGATAATTTGGTTTGGGGGCATAAAACACAAACCGAGCATCATAATAGAGTTCTATAAGATCCCATATGTATTTTTAGCCAAGGCATATGTGACCAAACTACTCAGAATATCTTGTTGTAGTGTTCTTGAAAATCAACGTCTTGTTCAAGAATTGCACTATGCGTCATTGAGAAAAACATTTTCCCAGTGATCCTCCAACAAACACTTTTCTAGGAAACAAAATGATAGTGGAGGGGGCCCACTATATGAAACTCAATTACCCGCACCAATGGAATCGAGATTTCATCCATCTAAGTCCCAATTATAGTTTTATCGCTAGTTGCAACTTACCTCCTCAAGCGATTAAGGGACATGTTTGAAATATACCTAGACCTAAACCATGACCATGATGTAGACCTAGAAGTATATGAAAACCATGAACTATACCTATACCATTACCATGACTTATTCCTACACCATTACCATGACCTATACCATGACATAGACCATGGGAATACAAGGCATGGTGTTGGGTATGTGTTATATTCTTTGTGCGGATAGCTCTAGTGCTTGGTACATTATGCCAGGAATGTGAGGGTTTGAGGGAGGGTGATATCCCCCTTGCATAGGGGTTCGGGGGTAGTGCCTTTGATAAAAAAAAATCCTCGGGAAACATGTCACATTTTTTCCTTGTTTTTCATTTCCATTCTTGTGTAGTCTTTCGACACGTGGGTTTTACCGTTGGTTTTATATTTTCGGTTAAGGAATTAGGGTTATTTACTAATCGAGGTCATTGGGTTAGGGTTTTGGATGTCGCTATCTACTATATGTAAATTGTATTGTAAACAATGTATCAATATGAATGAATATAGAATATGTTGGTTTTCCCGGTTTGGGTTTCGAAGGAAAAATATTTGTATAAAGTGTGTATTTTTCATTGTATCTTTTGTGTTCTTTTATTGAGAATTTGTTTGCAGTGAAACATTGTACAAGGTTAAAATCTACATTTGGTATTAGATCTAAGTTATTGTCTTTAGGGGGACACCTTTTGTGGTCAAGGGTTTGGCTCGAGACTATGATAATCCTTGTTATAGTGGGAGATATGTGTTATTGATTATTTAGGTGAAGAGAAATGGTGAGCAATCTGAAAATGGAGATTGAGAAGTTTAATGGGAAACGTTTTGAGTTGTGGAAGCTCAAGATCGAATATCTATTGGTAGATATAAATCAGTGGATCGTGGTGGATATCGGTATTGAACCTACAGGAACATCAAAAAATGACTGGAAAAAGTGGGATCAGAAGGTGAAGAGAACAATCTAACAGTGTCTCTTAGATTAAGTATTACTGAATGTGTTAGAGGAGGATACATCCAAGGATTTATGGGATAAGTTGGGGAATTTGTATCAATCTAAGTCCCTAGTAAATAAAATATTCACGAGAAAGAAGTTTTATAACCTGAGGATGAGAGATGGAGACTCGGTGGAAGAGAATTTGAATTCCTTTCATATTGTGGAAAGTCAGTCAGTGTCAATTAAGATTAAAATTTCATATGAAGATAAGTGTATTAGTTTGTTGTTCTCTTTTCCAGACTTATGGGATAGTCTGTTTGTGGCCATAGGTAGTAATAAAACATCCTTGAAGTTTGATGAAGTGTTCTCATCCTTGTTTTGAGAGGATATGAGATGAAAGAACATTCAAGGATAGAGAATAGATGTGTTATTTGCAAGAGAACGCTCTCAAGAAAGAGATAGATATAATTCCTCAAGTGGGAGATCTAAGTCTAAGGGTAGATATAAATCTCCCGAAAATTTTGTAAAGGTATGTGGGATATGTGGAAAATAACAACACTATAAGAAGAAATGTAGATCCAAAGTTGAGAAAAAAAGGGACTTGAAGAAAATCCTTCTACAGAAGAAAAGAACTCCATGGAAGAAGGAGGTCATGTGTACTTGGCTTCTTCAAGAACACATGCAGATCATAAGGTATGGTTGGTTGACTTAGGTGCATGCTTTCATATGACTCCCCATAGGGAGTGGTTCTGTGAATATGAAAGGTATGATGGAGACAATTTTTTCCTAGGTAATGACTCGAAAAATAGAATCATAGAAAAATAAGAACTCAAGTTGAGGTTCATAGATGGAAGGATTATAACACTACATGGTGTTTTTCACATCCCAGGTTTGACCATAAATTTGATTTTTGTAAGAAAAGGAAACCTATAGGATGGTTCAAGGAGAAATGGTGTTGTTGAAGGGAGTTTGGTTAAAAACTTTATATAAGCTGCAAGGAAGCACTATTAGTGATGGGTAGAATAGTTCCATTATTCTTGATATTGGAATTGAAGAAGAAAACACTCCTATAGTGTCTGGAGAAAACATTATGGCGTGGCATCAAAGACTGGGGCATATATGAGTGAAAGGTCTTCAACTACTACATGGTAAAGGTATGGTTGAAGGTATGTCTAACTTCTCTCTACATTTTTATTTTTGTGAGCATTATGTATATGGGAGACAAAATCGAGTAAGAGTCCCCTCTAGTGCAATCAGGGAAACAGGAATTTTATAGCTAGTTCACAGGGATGTGTTTGGATCTATGTCGATTCAATCATTGGGAAAATATTTGTACTATGTCTCATTTATATATGAATTCTCAAGGAATACTTGGATATATTTCCTCAGGAATAAATATGAAGTATTTGACAGGTTTAAAGAGTTTAAGGGTCTTGTTGAGAATCAAAAAGAGAAAAGAATTAAGGTGTTGAAGAAAGATAATGGTGGATATTTATGTGAGAATGAATTTGAAGAATTCTGTAAGAAGTGTTGTATATAAAGGAAGGATACTACTCCATATACTCCTCAACATAATGGAGTTGTAGAAAGGATGAACATGATGTTGATGGAAAAAGCAAGGTGCATGCTTAGTGGTGTCGGGTTAGGGCAAGAATTTCAGGTAGAGGCAGTGAGTACTGTATGTTACCTGGTTAATAGATCATCCTCATCAGATCTGGATGAAAAGACTCCACAAGAGGTATGGACTGGTAAGAAACCTTCTCTCACACATCGCAAGGTATTTTTTTGTGAGGCCTATGTTCATGTTCCAAAGAAAAACTGGAGTAAACTATATAAGAAAGATGAAAAGTGTATCTCTATTGGCTATAAAGATTGTCTCAAAGGTTATAATATTTGCAAACCAAAACTTAAGAAGGTTGCATATATTCGAGATGTGGTATTTATAGAAATGAAGGATATTGTTAAATAGGAAGTCCTACCAAGTAAGGAAGAACCAAAGAAAATAGATTTTGATTTAAAGGATGATGAATCTGACTTTAGAGAAGAACAAGAATCAGAAGAAGAAGATCCTCATACTCAATTATTGAGGAGATCGGGTCGATAAATAAGGATACTAGAAAGGTATAATCCATCTAATTTCCATTCAAATTTTGTTTTTTCTATTACTGATGATGATCCTAAAACTTTCAGGAAGGCAATGGATTCAGAGGATGGAAAACTATGGAAAAGGGCCATGGATGAATAAATGGAAGCCTTGGATAAGAATGAGGCTTGGGATCTAGTGGATTTACTGACTATAACAAATTTCATTGGCAACAAATGGGTATTTAAAAAGAAGTTCAATGCAAAAGGAAAAGTGGAGAAATACAAATCTCTGTTAGCAGCAAAGGATTATTCCCAGGTTGAGGAAATTGATTTTAGTGAGATTTTTTCTTTTGTTTCTAAGTTAACTTGTATAAAACATATGCTATTTGTTGTTGTTGCATTTGATTTTGAATTAGAACAAATGGATGTGAAGACAACATTACTACATGGGGATCTAGAAGAAGAAATCTATATGAAGTAGCCAGAAGGATTTGTTGTGAAGGGAAAAAAAGGAGTTGGTATGCAAGTTGAAAAAGTCCCTGTATGGTTTAAAATAATAACCAAGGATGTGGTATAAAAAATTTGATACTTATATGTTGGGACTTGGCTTCACAAGAAACATAGAGGATGATTGTGTGTATTTTAAATTAATTCTTGATCATTTGATTTATTTGGTCTTGTATGTGGATGACATGTTGTTGATAGGAAACGACACGGAGATTATCTACGATGTGAAAAATCAGTTGTCCTCTAAATTTGACATGAAGGATCTCGGTGTTGTAAATTTCATTTTGGGAATGGAAATTGAAAGAGATTGGAAAAATGGGAAACTCTAGTTAAATCAGAGAAAATGTGTCGAGACAATATTGAAGAGGTTTAATATGCAGGAATGTAAACCGATCAAGGTCCCTATTCATGTTGGTGTAAATTTGTCTGGGATCAGTGTCCCAAGACACAGGAAGAGGAGGAAGACATGTGTCGTGTTCCATATGCAAGTGTTGTTGGAAGTTTTATGTATGCAATGGTCTGTACTAGACAATACATTGCACTTTAAGTGGGAGTTTTGAGTAGGTATATATCAAAACTAGGGAAGGAGCATTGGACAATAGTAAAAAATATTTTCAAGCATTTGCGTGGCACTACTAGCTATGGATTGTGCTACAAAGAAAGACCGACATTGGGCAGAGTGTTGGAAGTACATGTCTTTGTGGATGCAGACTGGGCTCAAGATCAGAACCATAGGAGATATAAAATATGGTATGTGTTTAACATGTTTGGAGGAGCAATGAGAAAAAGATAGGTTGTAGTGGAAATTTCGACTACAAAAGTTGAATACATGGAAACCACTCATCCAAGTAAGGAAGAAGTATGGTCACAAAGATTGTGTTTAGGTATTGGTTTGGTATAACAAGCGGTAAAGATAGATGGTGATAGTTAGAGCGCAATGTTTCTAGAAAAGAACTTGGCTTATCATTCAAAGACAAAGCATATGGATATTCAATATAACTTTGTGAGAGACATGGTTGAAGAAAAGAATTTGTTGCTGATGAAGGTGGACAATTTGAAGAATGTTTCACATTCATTAACAAAATTTGTGAGAACCAAGAAGTTCTCTTGGTGTAGAGGATCTATGGGCATTGTTGCCATGGGTTGTTGACTATGTAACCATGTAACCCCCTGTATGCAAATAAAACAAAAAGTGGGAGAAATTTGGGTGTGTTTTATTTTATTTTCCTCGAGAAACGTGACACATTTTTGCCTCATTTTTTGTTTCATCTCGATTTTTATGTCCATTGTTGGGAGGTATTTCAGCACACGACTTTTGTCAATGGTTTTCTATTTCTGGTTAAGGAATTAGGTTTGTTTACTAATCCAGGTCATTGAGTTAGTGTTTTGGATGCAATTGAATCCTATATGTATATTGTATTGTAAAGAATGTATCAATATGAATGAATATAAAATATGTTGGTTTTCCCGGTTTGGGTTTCTAGGGGAAAAAAATTTGTGTAATGTGTGGATTTTCCACTTTATATTTTTTGTTCTTTTATTGAAAATTTGTTTGCAGTAAAACATTGTACAAGGTTAAAATATACACATGGAAAGGCAACATCTAGGTATATGTTTAGGTCTAGGTATGTAAATGCAAGGCAAGGAAATGCAAGAAAATCCAAGGAAAGACATGATAAGGCTAGGGAAATTGATGCAGGAGCATCGTAATTACCAAAGCGAGTGTGGAGGCAGCGCATGTGTTTTTTTTAACACATGACATATTACTTTGAAAAACTTTTGAAAATGAAGCGCCAAGTCTTTAAATGAATCCCTTATGAAGGAGCGCCTTTTGTATATTGTATCAGGCCTCGAGCCATACGCTCTTGTCTGAAGTAGATAGGAGGCATTTAATAGATTTAATGCTGGTAGATAGAGTTTAAGTCTAGATATGATAGTTAGAGTTCGAGAGGGAAAACGAATATAGACACCCTCATTTTATCATTGTATTATTATCAATCGAGAGCATTCAGGAGAAGAAGAGAAGAGACGCAAAGAACATTGTATGAAGAACCCCATGTACAGGCATTTGAATTAATATAAAGGAAGATTTGATTCAAACTCATGGGTTGTGTTGTTTTCTCTATGTGTTGTTGATATGCTCAGGAATGTTTGTTTTCTGTTATGCATTTGCTTTGTATATGCTGTGCATGTGATTTCATGTTTCAAACTGAAGTCTGAAGAAAGATGGAATGAGTTTCAATTGTTTCTCTATCTGAGCCAGGAGATTCCTGCAAGGTGTGCAGTTGAATTCATCCGCAAGGAGTGCGTTGATGAGGGCTCAGTAGTCTAACTTTTGTTCTCATTCACCCAGAAGTGGAAGTGGGTTGTTGAAGTCGTGTAAGGAGTGCACAAGCTGAAGAAGGAGTCTCAATTGTTAATCTCAGCAAAGGGAGATTGAAAACTGCTGCTGCAAAAAGTGCGCAAAGTCGGAAGGATTCAACACTTGAGAAGTTGTTGAACGTCGAGCGCAAGGAGTGCGCGCAAGTTCCTCTGAAGGATCAGAGTGGAAAAAGCTCAGGAGGAATAGACCTTTGAACTTATTGAAGGCTAAGTGTAAGGAAGTTGTTGTTGGTAGCTGGAAGGAAGCATCACAAGTTGGTGAGCAAGCAAATGGGTCTCGTAGAGAGACACTTCTTTATTTCGCAAAATCCTCAAGGGGAGAACGGACGGACGAAATATTTGGAGGAGATATCATGAGGTTCCAAGAGCCGTTGGATCTCCCATAAGTGCAATACATTTACAGCGCAGGCGTGGAAAGGATTCAAAGCTCAGGAGGGCAGCGCCGTTGATCCAAGTCAGTCACAGTGTTGGATTTTTCACGAGATCACCCATCGGGACCTCATGAGAAAAGTGTCCCAAGATTGGTAAGGAGAGTTGCGAGATTGCGAGAAGTAAGATCTCGGATACTCCGAGAGGATAGTGTGGGTCCACAGGAGTTGGCAAGTGGACAGGTGGCACCTCACATCTCAGAAGCTCGCAAGGTGAAGGCCCAAGCATTGGGTGTTCAAAATCGCGAGGTGCGAGTACGCGAGGCGACGAAGTGGCAAGGAGGCTAGGAGCAGCCCAAGTATCGGGTATCCAAATTCACAAGGAAGCGAGGTCACGAGTTTCGACACCTCGGACCTCAGGATTTGGCGTAGAGGTTATTCGACCTCGCAAGACGGCGAAGTCGCGAGTGAGCGAGGTCGCGATAGCACAGAAGTCCTGAGAGAAGTGACGAGTGTGGAAAGGTAAAGTCACACATGCGCATTGGAGTCTCGATGCCTCAAGTATCAGAGGTTGTAGAACCAAAAGTTTTATATCGCGAGCAGCGAGGTCACAAGTAGTGAAATCCTTCAGGGAAAGGTTAGCRAGTTGACTGACATCTCGGATCTCGGGGATCCGAGGGTGTAGCACTCGACTATTGAGCTCACRGAGTCACGAGTTTCGATCCTCTGAGAAGTTAAGGAAGGGGATTGTGCATCTGTGGGTAGGAATATTCCCGATAGGGAATTAGGAGAACCTTTGAGTTCTTCGGGCCAAGGAAAGAGAAGGTCCTGGTGACAGCGGACGTGTCAGGCTTCACAGTCTGCGTCAGAGTGGTATCAGAGCGGATTTATTGTCTGTATATTTCAGGCAATAGGGTGAAGAAAAGGAAATCACTTTGATACACACAGAGTGGTATCAGAGCGGATTTATTGTCTGTATATTTCAGTCAATAGGGTGAAGAAAAGGAAAGCACTGATACACACAGAGTGGTATCATAGCGGATATCTTGTCTGTATATTTCAGGCAAGAGGAGCAAGTAAATTTCTCCGTTTTCTGTAGTAGAAAAGAAAAGAAGATTTTACCATGCCTCCGAGGAGGGAAATACAAGTACAAAATCTAGAAATGGAAAGGTAGATATGTGATCTCTGAGCGAGATTAGAAGATATGGAAGCAGCGCAAAGACACACAGCCAGTGCTGGAGATTTGAGCGACTTCGAAGGTGAAATTGAAGCTGAGCCACAAGGAGAAGTTACAGCCGAAGATGCAGCCAATGAGCGGTTAATCAAAGCTATCACCCAGATGAGTTCAAAAACAAAGATGGACATTCCAGCTTATGAAGGAAGTTTGGACGCAGAAGAGCTTCTAGATTGGATCAGGGCTCTTGACACCTACTTCGATTATGAGGATATCGAAGAGGACAAGAAAGTTAGGCATGCTGTCACAAAATTGAAGGGACACATAGCATTATGGTGGGACGAACTTCAAGCAGATAGATGTTCCAAAGGCAAACAAAAGATAAAAAACTGGGATCGAATGATTGCAAAGATGAAGGAAAAATTCATCCCAAAGGATTATCAAATCACACTGTTCAGGAGGATGCAGAACCTGAGACAGAAGTTGATGACAGTGAAGGAGTACATTGAAGAATTCTACAAGCTCAATATCCGAGAAGGTCATCGAGAGAGCGATGATGAAAAAGTTGTCAGGTATATGAATGGCTTAAGATATGATATCCAAGATGAGATGAGTATGACAACCATCAGAACAGTGGAGGATGCGTATCAGATGGTGTTGAAAGAGGAAGAAAAGCTAAGCCGCAAGCCAGCACAATGAGGCCGAGGTAGGAGCCAGCCAAAAGATAAGTCAGTTTCCCAAGAAAGGTTCCATAAATCCAAGGACGAATGGAAAAAGCCTCAGACCAGAACAAACAGAGGTGGAAGTTCAAAGCGAGGCCAGCACACTGAACAACGAAGGCAGCAGACAGAACAGAGCGGAGGATACGTTAATAATAACACCTTTCCTCGTACTAGAGGTAGAGGAAGAGGCAGAGGTGGAGTCATCACATGCTTCACGTGTGGAAAGGATGGAAATAAAGCAGTTGACTGTCCAGATAGGAAAAAGGACAAAGGAGAAGCTCACATCACCAAAGCATAGAGGCGAAATGCTGAGGTAGAATATGCAGAAGACAGAAGGTCGCTGATGATGCGTAAGGTTCTCTTAACACCTAAGAAGGAGGTGGAGGACATAGCTCAAAGAAACAGGCTATTTAGAACTGCATGCAAAACCAAAGACAGGGTGTGCAAGGTTATTGTGGATAGCGGAAGCACAGACAATTTTGTTTCAACCGAGATGGTGTAGAAACTGGAGTTGGAGACAACTGATCATCCAAGCCCATACAAAGTCTCATGGCTACAGAAGGGACATCAGGTAAATGTCACCAAACAATGCTTAGTTGACATCAAGATAGGAGGATACAATGATAAAATTCTATGTGATGTTATTCCTATGGATGTATGTCATTTATT
Source organism: Picea mariana (assembly GCA_032191745.1). NCBI lineage: Eukaryota > Viridiplantae > Streptophyta > Pinopsida > Pinales > Pinaceae > Picea > Picea mariana. The sequence goes on along the minus strand of JASDQU010587865.1, from coordinate 11 downwards.
GCTAGGCAGAC
>JASDQU010587864.1:33192-48241 GCA_032191745.1 Picea mariana | reverse complement strand
TTCAGACTTCAGGAATCTCAAGTTTCAACTCTGATAGATTCTCTCTCCTCTCTGCGTGAATTGCTAAGACATGTGCACTTCCTTCTGACCTAGCGACTATTGATCCTTCATGCTCATATCCAATAGATAAGACCCCTTCTTTCCTTTGTGCTCCCTGTGTTCGTTGGACGTAGCTCTAACATTCCAAGTTCGTTTTTACAACCAAATCTAATGGTTGTTGTCTCTATGCACTCAGATCCAATGGGTGGGATTTATTCTCTTCTCCTGTGCTATCCTTATTTTCTAGGCACTGATCCGATGGACCAGGATTCTTCTTATGACCAATCTTATGGTTTTTGTTTCTCCTCCTCCTAAGCTTCCACCTTCTCCCGACTTGGAAGATATTGTAAGTATTCAAAGATTTTTGGCCTTTGAACTTTCTCCTATGAACCCGCACTTTGGGTCTCGCTTGTGCATTTGAAAACACTATCCTGTCTGAGATTTATGAATTCGGATAAGTCCATCACCCACACATTCCTTGTGTTATCCCTTCTGAGCTTGACCTCCTTGAAGATTTTGATCTCCCATGCACTCCTTGCATTTCTTGGATTTCGTCAAACTCTGATTCCGAAGGATTTCTTGAACAATAAATACTTCTCTCCCTCCTGGCGTTCTTCTACTCGATGCAATTCTTACAAAGATTTTTCTCACTGAGTATTCAATAACTTTGTTTTTTACTGAACTCGACAAGGAGTTCTTCCTATGCACCCTTTGCACTTCTACTGATGAAGGTTTAATTGTATCACTCCTGAAATTTTCCTTGAGGTTAATCCTCCGTCAACACACTCTTTTTGGACTATGTGCACTCCTTTCACTGGGAAACTCAAAGATGAGAGACAATTGAAACTTAGTCAATACTTCACCAGTTAGGCATTCAAACATGAAAATGCATAAAAACATAAAATAAACATAAATACATAAACACATTGTATGCAGGAAAAACTGATTTTCTATTAGCTCTGTGTGTCTGTACAAATGATTACAAAAACTGGACTATAACAAAGTCTCAGTTCTCTCAATACCTCTCTCTCATAACTATTCTACTTTCTAAGGCCTCTCTCTCCAAACCTCTCTATCATTCTCCCCTTTTTCTAAAATCTGATACAAGATCTCCTTACAAAAGAGGGGCTCTCTGAAATCATCCTCTCTCACCTAACCTCATCTATTACATTGATGTTTCATAAATGTTTACTCATATTTGAGTACGATCTGGGCCTACTACAAGAAACCCTTTAAGGCAATTCAACCACTACCTGTACAAATGCATGGAGTGGCATTTACAGCCTTACAACATGAAAATATGTATAGGATTATTTCAAATTTTAAAAATGGGAGGGTTGGTGCCTCTTCCTTTATCCATTGTACATCTACGTGTTGGCATGTTGGTGCATTTGCTAAGATGGAATGATGCTCCTGCATCAAAATGAAAAGTTACAAATAAAATATAAACTCCAAGCTCATGAAGTTGAAAGATATGTTTTTAGGATTTTCATTGTTAAACAACCCAAAAGTGTTAGCCATATTCATATTTTCTCCTTGATCTCTACCTAACTTCTATGATTGTAATACTCCAACCTGCAAACTTGGTTCAACAAGATTGGATGTGGAGTATGATTGTATTTAACATCTTCAAATTATAAGACCCATATTAACATAAAACAAAGTATAAAATTAGTTAATTTATTTTTAATAAAAACATTTGAATTCAAAAGAGTAAACGTACCTATGAACCATCAGATTGGTGTTCATATAAAACATAAAAGCATGTCACTACCACATTTAATATTCAAGCTATCAGATTGGGGTTCATATAAAACATAAAATCATGTCCCTACCACATTCAATATTCAAGCTATAAGATTGGGGTTCATATAAAACATAAAATCATGTCACTACCACATTTAATATTCAATAGCGTGAATAAAGAATCGCATTCCACCATTCCTTAAATTCTCTAGTACATAGAAAAAAAACAAATATATAATTGGATCTATTTTTTATAATAATGTATTTGAATACTATTTAAAAATAGATTTAATAATAATTACTTTTATTTTCAACAATTTTTTAAAGTGAAACTTTTTTAAATGATTATTTCATTTCATATAAATTTTTTATTATGTATTTACTTTTTTTTTAAATAAATTTTAAATTATTTTTATTATTGTTATTTTTAGTTTAGTTAAACAAATTTTAATTTTTTAATGTAAGATTATTTAACATAATAAAATAGTAAAAATCATATTAAAGGTAAAATGTATTCTACATGATTTTTATTATTGCTATTTTCTATTTTAATTGAACAATATTTTTTTTTTAATATAAGATTATCTAATATAATAAAATAGTAAAACTTATATTGAAATTAAAATGTATTCGTCAAGAAAATTTAAACCAAAGATTTAAACATTATATAAAATATAAGAATGCTTTTAATAACATATATGATAATTCGATGATTAACGAATGACTGAATAGAAAAAGGTTTATCAAAACTTTCTCTGAGAGAAAAACAAACCGTGTTTCAAACGAATATAGATAAGACTTTTGAGAATAATTAGTATAACTCAAACCTTTTATGTATATAAAAATTAACACTTTTAAAATATTTTGGTTTAAAAAAATAATTAGAATAAATTATTTTTTATTAGTCTCTGTCGAAGGTCTAAAGGGATTATAGCGATCGATAATTTGTTGACTTCATATTAATATCTCCTTTGACTATAAATTTTTGCATAATCTCTATTGTTTGAACTAGAGAACTAAAAACATTATTTTTTATATAATAAAAATAACCTTATATGTCATTATCTCATTGGAGAATAGATTCAAAGTCTTATTGCCATCTTTGTTATTCTCAATGTTTTAAATTTTTATATATCCAAAGTTTTGAACATCAATGCTCTTTTTCAATTTATTTATTTTTATTGAAATTTGTACATACCGAAAGTTTTGAGCATGGACGCTCTTTTTTAATTTTCATTGAAATATTTACATACCAAAAGTTTTGGGCATTGAAACTCTTTTTGAGGTACTTGAATAGGCTAGACAACTTAAATGTTTACATAGTGAGAGGCCCTTAAACATGCCTGACAACCTTAAATGTTTACTTAAATAGACCTGCCACAGTGCATTTTTCCTCCAATTTTTGCATACAATCTTGCAGTGAATTTAGAAAATATTGTTGTCCACTGCCACTCGCATAGTCATCATATGTTTCATATTTCTTCAATGCTTGGAATGCAATTCAATCATCATTGAATATACATATATTATTTATTGGTTCACTGGTTTCTTCTTGTTCATTGGTTCGTTGGTTCATTGATTGTTGTTTGTTGTTGTTTGGTTCAACTTTGCAAGGTTGAGGTCCTGCACCTGCAATTAGAACTGTTGATGCTTGCTCATTGGTTTTTTTCTTGCTCCTTGCTTTTGTTTTCTTCAACTTTGCAAGGTTGGATTCTTGCATGGACAGTTGGATATTTTTTTGCACTTAGCAGGGTTCAAGTCCTGCACCACAATTGGACCTGTGATTCTGTTGTTCATCATTGACGAGTAAGTTTCAATACCATAGTTTCATTTGTATTCATTGTTTACTGTTTATTGTTTACAATTTGCAAGTAAGAATGTTTAATTATTTCCACTCTCATAGTCATCATATGTTTCATATTTCTTCTATGCTTGGAATGCAATTTAGTCATCATTGAAGATACATATATTCTTTACTAGTTCATTGGTTGTTGCTTGTTCATTGGTTTGTTGTTTCATTGGTGGCTTCTTGTTGTTGTTTGGTTCAACTTTGCAAGGTTGAGGTCCTGCACCTGTAGTTGGACATGTTGGTGCTTTCTTACTAGTTTGTTGCTTGCTGTTTGCTTTTGTTTTCTTCAACTTTGGAATTTTGGAGTCCTGCACCCACTGCTGGAGATATTTTTTCACTTTGCAGGGTTCAAGTCCTGCACCCGCAATTGGACCTAATATTTTTCATTCATAATTGGCAAGTAAGTTTCAATACCATGGTTTCATTCGTATTCATTGTTTATTGTTTACTATTTACAATTTGCGAGTAAGAATGTTTAAGTATTTACTCATCATTCTTATCCTAAATATTTTACATAGAGATTGACATATTTTTTTCTCCTTCTCTTAAATTTTCCCCCAATTGTTTCCCCAAGCTCTCCACCATGTGCATGCCAATGTCATTTGCACAAACTTGACTGTCATTTTTTCTAGCTTTACAAATCTCAGTCCTTTTCCATATGTGACAAAGTGGAAATCTAATGCCTCGATTGAACAAGAAAATTCTTTAGCCTTCACACCTTTCCCTCAATGATATTCCCATCTTTCCTAGGAATGAGTACCTACCTATTTCGTATGGGAATCGAACCTGTGTCTTTCACATGAAAAGATGATGTCAATCTTGTTTCCTTTGCAAAATGTTCTTGTAGAATTGCAGGTAGGTGTAGAAGGGATAAGTATGATACAAAGATAACCAAGCTGCAACAAAATTGATCACCATTACGAGGCATTATTCACATTTGTCGGTGACATATTTGAGTAAGTTATAGAGAAAAAATTTCCAGAACGTGGAATGAAAATTCTGGTTAATTCTAGGACCTCTTATTGCACTTTGCAACGTTGAAATATTGCACTCGCAATTATACCTATGATTCTATCATTCATCATTGATGAGTAAGTTTCAACACCATAGTTTCATTCGTAGTCATTCTTTACTAATTACTATTTATAATTTACAAATAAAAATGTTAAGTTTTTTATTTGTCACTCCTATGTTACAGACTTTCCATAGAGGTTGACATATATTTCCCTCTTGCTCTTAAATTTTGTTCCAATTTTTTCTCCAAACTCTGAACCATATGTATGCCAATGTTGTGTGCAAAACTTCGACTATCATTTTTTCTAGCATTACAAATCTTAGTCCTTCGCCTTATGTGATGAAGTGGAAATATAACGCCTCAATTGAATAAGGAAATTATTTAGACTTCCCACAATGCCCTCTATGATATTCCCACCTTTCCTGGGAATGAGTACCTACATGCCTTTGCAAAATGTTGTTCTAGAAGAAAACTACAAGTAGGTGTAGAAGGGATAAGTATGATACAAGGGTATCCAAGCTACAACAAAATTGCACACCATTGTTAGGAATTATCCATATTTAGCAATGACATATTTTAGTCAGTTATAAAGAGAGTTCTAGGACCTGAAATTTATAGGACAATGTCTACATTGTATAGGAATAGGAAAATGAAAAAATAAACTGAGACCTTGGAAACTGATGACATTGACTACCTCGTGAGAAAATATCCAGTGACACGTACTCGCTACTATAGACATAGAGTAAATTCTTTGAGTAACTTGATATGCAATGCATATACATGAAAAGTTGCATATAATGCAGGTGGAGCAACAACCCACTATGCATTATTGATGCCTTTTAACATGTCACATTGGTTTCCACTTAGAAAATAAATGTTAGATAAACCAAATACTTTAGAAACCCTGATATGGAATTTTGTAGGGATATTTACCAAGAACAACCCATACAAGATTCTCTCATATTTGAGAAACTTATGGTCAACATACAAACAAGGATGCATGGATTTTGGAAAGACAACATAAAGTTCTTTTAATTAGATACTGCAATGTGCCAGACAAATGAAGAATTTATTGCAATTCTAAATAGAATGCGGAAAAACAACCAAACATGTGATGACTTAACATATATCAATTCAAGTTGCATGCAACCTGCCTCGACCGAACCAAACTTCCCTTACCTATTCTACAAGAATAAGGATGTTGCAGCACATAACAAGTATATTCTATCACTCATGCTTGGAAATTATATCATAATCAATTCAATTGATCTTGAAGAAGTAAAGAATGGAAAATAAATACTACAACAACTTTCCATTTACAACTTGTCCTGAAATTTGACATGCTATTTGAAATATATTCCTACAACTATGATTCACAGGATGGCCTAGTGAATGGTGCAAATGAAATACTCAAATCTTATACCAAAAATAAATAAATTAATGTCCTCTGGATTAAGTTCCATGACCCTCATATTGGCCACCGAAAAACCAACAAGTTAGCTTATCAATATAATTCAAACAGTTTGCATGAATGGACACCTATATTGAAAATATCAACACCAATATAAACATCGGCAAAGACAGGTCAATTGAAGATTCAAAAATAGTTTCCAATTCAACTTGCATGTGCATCTACAATCCACACATCACAAGGAATAACACTTGATAGTGTTTCCTTCAACCTTGTTGGGATAAAAATACATGGACTTATATACACAGCTATGTCTCATGTCAAAAACATAGAGTCCTTGGATTTTCTAAGCACTCTTACAAAAGATAACTTCAAATTCAAACATAAAGTTGATACTGAGATGCAATGCCTTCGGACTAGTGAAAAAGGACATATGCAATATGATTACCAATCCATACAAACAAACTCATATGTTTGAATTCTCTCACTTAACATGCGTAGCTTAAATGCACATATGAATGATATACTCAATGACTATGACACAATGAAATATGATATTATGTGCTTGCAAGAAACATACATGAAATTATGCATGACAAATAAGAAATTTTCAAATCATACTTGCATATCAAGTTACATTACGGATGGAGTGATTATATTAGTGAAAAAACATATAATAGTTTTGGATCATATGTATTTCGAAGAAAAATATGTTGAGATGGTGCTAGCAAGGGTAATTTTGAGTGGATTGCAAATTGCAATATTCAATCTCTATGCTGCTCCACGTCCAACATTGCAAACATAATGAATTCTTTTTCAAATTCATTACACCATTTACATATGAACAAAACCATTATCATTCTAGGAGACTTCAATGTTGACATGCTACAAAATAGTTCCATAAAAAAAGAATTGGAAAACTACATGTGCAATTACAATCTCCAATTTATTTTGGTTAATATAAAGGATGTACAAAACACAGTTATTGACCATGTATGGTCAAATGTTCCCATTTCACAATACACTGTATCTATGTTAGACACATACTGGTATGACCATGATACAATTTGTCTTGTACTTGAATTATGAAATAAACATCAAACATATTACAAAACCATATTTCCATGTCTCAAAGCATATCTGGATACTTGGTTGCACAAAACCAAATCATTCAACTAGGATCATCTAGCTTCTTAATATTTTATTTCTTGTAATATATTTTTGCTAGGAAAAATCTTATATAACCACAACCATGAATCAAGAAAAACAAAGGTTCATGCTTCTAACACTATCTTTTATTCTATTCCTTTGATTCTCATTTACTCTATGTGCATATTACTTATTTTTCCTTACATACCAACTTACATTCATGTTGATTGTATTTTGTGCATTCGCACATTGAAACAGACATAATAAATTGAGAAGACGAAGGATTCTTAACCACAAATGTAAAAGAAGAGATACAAAGGTGCATGATTATACTCTTATTTCATATTCCATTGTTTTGTATTTCATTTATTGTCTGTATATTTATTCTACCGCTTTGCACCTAATTTATTGTATGTAGATACTACATATCTTCCTACATAATAACTTATCTTCATGTCAACTGTATTTTCTATATTGCTACATTGAAATAAATATACCTGTATTTATTTTTTACATGTCTTTCTACATACCAAATTACCTTCATCTCCATTGTATTTTCTGCATTGCTACATTGAAAGAAATAGACTAGTTGGACAAGAGGATGAAATCTTATATGACACAGCAGAGGAAGATGAAGTACAGTCTTTGAAAAGGTATACCAATAGTGATAGTAAATCAAACACACAAAATGAGTAGGTGCATAAAATATTGGACTAGAAAATGTTGATTTAGCAACAATGGGCCTTTTTTGAGACTTCCTGCTTCCGAAATTTGCCCTTTCCTTTTCTATTTTCCAATTCTCTTTTATCCCTTCTTTTTCCCTCTTCTATACTTAACCAAATTTGCCTTTCTTTTTCCCCTCTACTTTCCCTTTTTGGTTACTTTACTTAGTAATTTTTCAAAACATTTCTAGGTGCATGGATTCACGGACTCACAGGTTTACATTTCTACTCATGCTTCTATATGAGGAGTCCGACCAACCGCTTCCCTATTCCATACTTATCCACTTTTTCGATCACGGATTACTGAGCTAGTGGGCTCAAAATTGTGCTTCTATTGTTCTATGTCTTGCAAACAGTACACGAAGTTCTACGATATACAAATTGACAGCCAGACTCTCGAGATGGAGGGCTTAAGAGTGCACTTATAATTTTATGTGACCTACAAACAACACTTGGACTTCCTCGATATAAAGATTGATCATCAGACTCCCCCATCATTCCCTATTTCATGTTACACATTTTTTCAATTAAACTTTCCGAGACATACAATCTGACCGTCATGCCCTCACGTCTCTTCAGTATCCCTTGACACCCTATTTAATACTCCATCCCCTTCAAGACTCTATGTGACACCTAGAACAATTATGAACAATATACAATTGATATTCTTATCTAGTCATTGTGATGTTCATGTACACATGATTGCATGAGAAAAAGTTGGATGAGTGACATGGGAATGAGTAGTCAATCATCGCAAACATCAACAGAACAACAAGGCCAAACGTAAAGATTCATACATTATTCTCTTGATATGTTTACCAAACAAATATCATGAGTTATTTATTCATCTATGCCATTACATATATGTCGATGTCATCTACAACACTTGCTTTTCATTTCACAAGAAGTATCAATGAGCACAAGTGAAACACCCAACATAGTGCAAGCTTTGCAAACTAACAGGTATGGCTAAAAAACACTGACCTGCATACTTCATCCAAATTGTGTATCTACTTGTACATTTATGCCAAAGAAAAATGATAGAAACTTCCATTCACATTAATTTTTCTGTTCAAAAACTATGAGCATGTCTAAACTTATAAAACCCAATATACTATTGATAGAAGGCTTGAACAATCGTTGAATTGGAAAAGTGTTTGTTGGGGATAAAATGGTCATGTATAGCACCTAATTAGACAAGGAAAACAAAACTAGATCCATTATGCATGATGACATGATAGACAATGAATCCATGATGACAGTCACACTGACTATCCCTACACCAATTTTCCATAAACATGCAGAAAAGATATTTCTAGGTAATGGGATATCCATTAAAAATTTCAATATATTATCGAAAGCAGTATATGAACATGGTGATTGTGATCATATTTTGGAAAAATTTCCCATAGTGTGTTTAGAATATCATTTCGTACCAGACACAACAAGCATCCAACTTGCACAGCACAATGACCTTTACCCAATCAGAACCATTGGTGTAGTTGTCACACCCGCGAGAAAAGTTGGCTCACAACACATTCTCCATATAAAATATGGAGAGTTAGACAACGACAAGGAAATGGTACCATTCTCGATATCCAATTTTGTCATTTAATTTCACATTCTCATATATCTTAGTTATCTTACACAACTATTACAATGTTCCATGTTTCAGCTACAATTGTTTGACATCTATTCAAATTTATTTTCCTCAATGGAACAACAATTGTAGAAAGGGAAATTTACACTTATTCTCTTCAAAAATATAACAAAGAAAAGCGATGTTAAAGAAATGATCTTTCACACAATCCAAGCCACATTTGTAACATAATTGCGACCAAACATAGTACATGATCTTAAAAAACTTACTAGCTCGACAATTATTGTGTGTATACATCTACAATTCCATCCATACTTTGCACATAAAAAATTCCTTAACCAATTTTGTGCATCTTTTTTGTTGTACACTTGTATATTATATTGTTTAATATATTAACTACTATTTCCAGGTGTGTAGGTTGTGGGTGTTTTGGTTGCAGCAGATGCATACTGGACCCCCTTCTAGCCTGTATGCGCCAAATGCAACTCTCCTGCTTCTGCCTCTTCTTTCATAAATGATGGTACAATTGATTTCCTATGATGCCGTAAAAAATTCACCTACATATATAGACATTGGCTCAACATTGCCATTTGAATCCTCAACAACACAATTGTACAGTGTACAATTAGACAACTAGTATTACAAGATGTGCTTTATGGGTTGGCAGAATTGACATATGAAGTATACCTACAAAAAAAGGAAAACAATGTCTACATGTTACGCGACTTTCACATCCATGGAAAATTTACAATAAATGAGGACAATTCCATACTGCATATCGACTGAACTGAAAATAAATAAATCATATCATGCGTTGACAAGAAACAAAACAATTTGATTTGTATATGTCCATGCTATACAATCAAGATATGAATAGATTTTTTTAGTTCCATGAAAACATGAACTCGAAGCACATAAGATTGTTCTGTCCAGGAATGAGAAGCATGAGGAAAGACCTCATACAAAGTAACCAACTATGAATAAATCAGGTCCATCCCTTTAGTTGTCAAAATCACTTGCTCCTTTGAATGGAACCATTAGTCATTTTCAATAATATTGCAAATTTTGCATTGTTCAAACTCCATTAAGTTAAATGTTGACACTCTTTTCCAAAACTAATAATGTTAGAACATTGTCAAGTCAATGTGATCTTTGTTTAGTACTATCAGAAGAAAATGTTCATAGTGATATTGGTTCATAGTAATATAGTAATCAATAAATTTCTTGCTTCCCATTTGGGGATTTGGTTATACATGGGGTACAATGCCCAATCTCCACTGATTTTTTCATGTCTTGTGTTTGGCATAATTTTGTTCATGTGGTTTCCTATTGTAGTTCAAGGTTCTCATGAGCCCTATTTTTGAATTATGGATGGATGATAGATTCAATATATTACCATTTTTTCTATGATATTAAAGAATATATAAGACCTTCCTTTCCTTTTAATGTAATCTCTGTGAAGCAAATGTAATATGTAGTTCATTTTAACACTTTTACTTGATTGATGAAATTACCAAAATTCTTCTTCAGAAATATTTTGAAATAAAAGGATATATGCTAGGTGAAGTCAAATGGGACTATGATACCAACCACATAAAATTAAAATTAAAATTAGTCATTTTTATACTTATAGTAAAGTTGACAGTACAATAATTTTACTTAAACAACCCTCCATTGATTTCTCTGTAGCTTTTTTATGCTTCTCTTAAGAAAACACATCATGGAAAGTATAATTATGACTCACTTTCTATGTTCCTTGATTGAAGATACCATTCATCTATCTGAGACACTTCATATTTACTATTAATACCATCAATGCGGCTTTGTTAAGACCAATTCTCGCTTCTAAAAATTTCCCTACCCTTTCTTTTTCCCCTCTACTTTCACCTTTTGGTTACTTAGTCGTTTTTTGGAAAATGTGTAAGTGCGTAGGTTGGAAGATTCATGCATTCACATTTCCACTCATGATTTTATATCACAAGTCTAACCGACTGCTTCCCCATTCCTTACTAAACAACTTTTTCGATCATAGGTTCTCGACCAGGAGTGCTCAAGATTGCACTTCCATTGTTCCTCCCCCTACAAAAACACCCAGAATTCACCAATATACAAATTGACAACCAAATTCCCCTTTATTTTTCCCTTCTAATTTCCCTTTCTGGTTACTTAGTCATTTTTCTGAATATGTATCATGCTTTTATGTCACGATTCCAACCGACCGCTTCCCCATTCCATACTTGGCCATAGATTTTATTGTTGGTTCTCGAGAAGGTGCACTCAACATTGCACTTGCAATGTTGTATGACCTACAAACAACACCCGAAGTTCCACGATATACAAATTGACCACCGAATTCTACCATCATGTCTTGTTCGATGTTACACATTTTGTAGTCAAAAGTTTGGAGACATCCAATTTGACCATCGGGCCCTCACTTCTCCTGAGTATAACTTGTGACTCTATTGTTAAGCCCAACCAATCGCTTTCCATACCTGGCCATTTCTTATAATCTTTTTTGTGGGTCATTGTGTTGGCAGGTTCACGAAATGTCTAATCCTTAATTGCACTTTGTTGTCCCCACCACCTTCACACTTCTTTCTAAATATGCAATTATGAAGCTTTAATGCTAACAAATCATCATGCAAGAACCCTAAATATTGTCATTAATGAACAAAAGGCTCAAGGAGATCTCCCATTAATATGAATTAAACCAAAATTTGTGAAACGTTATATTATCCATTCTGAGTGTTCATTTCAAACATCATGGAATCTCTTTCACACGTTGTCGGCTTGGAGTCTTCATGAAAGATCCAATCCTTAATCTCTGTTTTCCATCCCCTCCACCTTCACACTTATTTCTAGGTATGCAATTGATAAGATTTAATGAAAACAAATCATTACGTAGGAACTGTAGAAATTGTCATTAATCAGCCAAAGGCTGAAGCAAATCTCCCATTGATATGTATTAAACCAAGATTTGTGGAGTGTTATATTATCCCTTTCGATTGTTCATTATAAACATCATCTGGAGAAAATGAACATTCTCGTCAACTTATGGCAACAACTCGACAATAGTTCTCTAAAGATACAATAAACACCTTTAGGCATAAAGACCAGAAATTTCAGTGGTCCAGGCCATATTCTTACTACCCATCCCCTTCCGTTGAGAAGGAAGTAAGGAGATGGTCCCTTGTTGTGTCGAGGGATATATTCCAAGACAAATAATTCCAAGGCAACCCCCCTTGCATTTATTTATTTTATAACCCTATAAACAGGTATATCTTTGTCTTGTGCGTTTACTTATGTTGTAACCCTATAAATGTTTATATCCTACATTCTATCTATATATCCATCACCCACTCCAAATTTCAAGGATTTTGTAGAAAAGCACGAAAGAATGGCTGGTGAAAAGGTTGTTGTGGTTGATTACGAGCTGGAAGAACATGATCTGATGGATGATGATATAATGATGGATGATAGAAATTAAAACATTGTTCCCACTCCTGCGCCCAAATTGAAATGCACCATAATGGGGGGCAATTCCCAGCTCGACAATGGAGGCACTAATAAGACCAAAGGGAGGGGTTTTAGAAAAGAAACTAACGTTGAACACAATAATCACTTTGCAACATGACAGTTTGAGTCTCTAGACTTGGATGGCTGTCGTGGTCCTTAGAGATGTATCCTCTTTCATTTTTAGGGTTTTGGATTAGGGTTTGGATTTGTCCCTGATGGAGGTTGTGTCCCTGAAGTATTTGACTAAAAGGAGATGGTTTGTTGGTGCAATGAGAGATATATTTCAAGCCAAAGAATTATTCAATTGCGAGACCAGTCTCTTGTTCTGTGGAGATAAAATTAACATATTAGGGGGTGAGGAACAAACCTCCCAGTGGCCCAAGGTATATTCTTACTACTCATCCCCTTCTACCTAGAATGAACTAATTTGGACCTCTGGAATTTCTCATGCAGGCTGTGTCCCTGAAGTCTTTGACTGTAAGGAGGTGGTCTCTTGGTGCACCGAGAGCTATATTTCAAGCCAAAGAATTTTTCCATTTCAGTACAACTCTCTTGTCTCTTTTTGACCTTAGATATTCCACAAGATGTTTAGATTGTCGAAGCCAACATTGACCTTTAGAGGAGAAGACTGCAAGGATTTCCTAAAACAGCATGATAATCAATTTTGCATGCATGTTCAAGAGTTTTTTTATGCCTTCTGCATGTTTCCACACTAGATGAACAACACATAATTGCATGCATGTTTTTTTTTTTTTGTAACTCCTCTACCTATATTTATGACAAGTATGTTTAATGATTCGGTGCAAATAACTCAGTCCAATGTATATGGATAAATATATATTATCCACTATTTTTCTTATACATTTACTATTAAAAATTATCCTTGGAATCTTGGTTGGTGCTTCTTTGTTGGATATAATACTCTTCTCATTTGCATGGCTTGATAGTCTCATAATTATTAAATATTGTATTGACTTCAGTAATTTGATCAAATATTAAGCATTGAAAAATTATATGACAATGCATTGTGTTGATCACATGAGGCTTCTATGGAAACATAAATGAATTTCACAAAGTTTCAAAAAAACATTCAAATCCATTTGCAATGTAGATAGAACATAGCAACACTAATCTACGATGCGGTAGTTGGGGCCCCACCCAAGAAGTTTCATTATGATATCAACCTTGTTGAGAGAACGATCTCTTATTTCTCTCCCAATTACTTGATTCCTTCACTTGAAAAGTAAGCATACTATTGGTTGTCCATCCCCTGGCCTCTATTTGAGCACTTTTACTTTATTTATGAAATTTCCAAATTTCTTCTTCGCAAATATTTTGAAAAATAATGATATATGCTATCTCAAGTCAAATGGGTCTATTAAATAAACCAGAATATTAAAATTCAAGTTCATCATTGTTATACCTACGGTCAAGTTGACAGTACAATAATTTTATTTCAACAACCCGCCATCTATTTCTATGTTACTTTTCGATGTCTCTCTTATACAAACACATCCTAGAAAGTATAACTATGACTCACTTTCTCTATTATTCGATTGAAGATCCTGTAGAGCTGTCTAATTGACTTCATAATTACTGTTTCTCCCAAAGTCTACAACTAAGTGGTAAAGGCCAGAGCTAGGCCACCGAAAATTTGGAATGGTCATTCTTTTGAATTTGTTGGTGAGTTACAGGGTTGTATCACCAAGAAAAAGGCATGGTCAAATTTTCAAGATGATATGGATGGGGGTTCTCCTTGGCTGGTAGTAGAGTAATGACAGACAAGTGAAATCATAGAGGTAAAAAATAGAGGGAAAAAACAAACCATTCAAAGAATAATATGTTGCAAGAAGTTTAATACTTAAAATAATATTTCAAGGCATTAAACAATGTATCGAAAAAACATTTACTCCCACAGGTTGCAATAAAATCAAATATTCATCAAAGCATTAGCTGACGCACCCCAATGGCCTGAAATGACCAATATCCCAATCTACCAAAT
>JASDQU010587864.1:15980-27605 GCA_032191745.1 Picea mariana | reverse complement strand
AAACAAAACACAGAAGACACACAATACAAGAGAGAGACAGATTTACGTGATTCACCCAGTGTGGGCTACGTCCACCAGAGAAATTGCTAGGTCCTTACTTTATTATTATCCAGCAAATGAAGGGATACAACCTACAGCAAAACCTGTTGTAACTTCCTCTTCTTTCTCTCACAGTCTCCTCTCTTAGAATACAATATTCACCATCATCCATAGCCGCAATACATTTCCCTCATAAAAGAGGGTTGCCTTCTAGGGCAAAAAACCCTAACATAATCTCTACCGTTAGATCTGCGACCTTATAATGAACGATCCAGATTTACAATGAAATTACAATATATTTTTACAAGGCAATTTTTTCTTCGGGGGCTTCGCCCCCGATCCCCCGCTGGGGGCCTGCTTGCCCCCAGACCCCCCAGCTGGGGGGATAGCCCCTCGGGACCCCGCAGAGGGGGTACCCCCCCTCTGCACTCCCCCGCGTGGAAGAGTGTACATACTTCTGGGGTGTAAATACTTCATGGGGTATAAACACGGCTGAAAGAAAGGACCTCTGAATCAGGAAGATAATCAGGCTCCACAACCAATAACAAGAACCATAAATATTGTCATTAATGGGAGAAAGGCTCGAGCAAATCTCACATTAATGAATTAAACTAATATTTGTTGAGGGTTATATTATTCCTTCCAAGTGTTCATTTAAAACATCATGGAATCTCTTTCGTGCGTCATCGGGTTGGAAGCTTCAGGAAATCTCCAATCCTTAATCTCTCTTCGTCGTTCCCTCCACCTTTGCACTTCTTTCTAAGTATGCAATTAGTAATCTTTAATGGTAACAACTCATTATGCAGGAACCATAGAAATTGTCATTAATCAGCGAGAGGCTCGGGGAGATATACCATTGATACGCATTAAACCAAGATTTGCAGAGCGTTATATTATCCCTTCCAAGTGTTCATTTCAAACATCATCTGGAGAAAACAGACATTCTCGTCAACTTATGGCAGCAACTCGATAATAGTTCTGTCAAGATACAGTAAACACCTTCGGGCATGATGACCAGAACTTCCAGTGATTTGGGGCATATTCTTACTACTCATCCCCTTCCTCCTAGAAGGAAGTAAGGAGATGGTCCCTTGGTGCGTCGAGAGATATTTTTTAAGCCAAAGAATTCCAAGGCAACTACGCCTGCTCAGACAACCCCCCCCTGCGTTTATTTTTTTTATAACCCTATAAACATGTATTCCTACACCCCGACGTTTATTTGTTTTGTAACCCTATAAATGTGTATATCCCACATTCTCTCTGTATATCCATCGCCTGCCCCAAATTTCAAGGATTTTGCAGAAAATCACGAAACAATGGTCGACGCAGAAGTTGATGCGATTGATTTCGAGTTGGAAGAAGATGATCCGATAGACAATGATACGAAGATGGATGATGGAAATGTAGATGTTGTTCCCACTCCTGCGCCCAAATTGAAATCCACTATAACGGGGGGAACTTCCCATATCGGTGATGGTGGCCCTAACAAGACCAAATGAAGGGGTTTCAGAAAAGAAACTGACTCTGAACACAATAGCCACTTTACAGCTCAAGATTTTGAGTCTCTCAACTTGGATAACGGTCCTGGCCCTCAGAGATGTATCATTTCCTTTAATTTTTAGGGTTTTGGATTAGGGCTTGGATTTGTCCCTAGTGTAGGTTGTGTCCCTAAAGTCTTTGACTGTAAGGAGATTGTCTCTTGGTGCATCAAGAGATACATTTCAAGCCAAACAATTATTCAATTGCAAGACCAATATCTTGTTCTATGGAGACACAATTAACATCTTAGGGGGTGAGGACCAAAACTCCCGGTGGTCCAAGGCATATTCCTACAACTCATTCTTTTCCACCCAAAACGAAGTAATTTGGACTTCTAGAATTGCTCATTTAGGCTGTGTCCCTGAAGTCTTTGACTGTAAGGAGGTGGTCTCTTGGTACTTGGACCTCTAGAATTTCTTGTGCAGGTTGTGTCCCTGAAGTCTTTGACTGTAAGGAGGTGGTCTCTTGGTCCCCCTTTTCCCAGAATGAAGTAATATGGACCTCTGGAATTTCTCGTGCAGGCTGTGTCCCTGAAGTCTTTGACTGTAAGGAGGTGGTCTCTTGGTGGGATGAGATATATATTTCAATCCAAAGAATTATTCCACTGTGGGACCACTCTCTTGTTTCTTTGTCACCTCGGGTCTTCCATAAGATGTTGAGATTGTCGAAGCCAACATTGACCTTCATAGGAGAAGACTGCAAGGAGTTCCTAAAAAAGTATGATAATCAGTTTTGTATGTATGTTCAAGATCTTGTCGATGCCTTCTGCATGTTGTCGCACTAGATGAAAACACAGAGTTGTATGCATGTTTTCTTTTTTTTTGTAATTCCTCTACATGTACTTATGACAAGTATGTTCAATGCTTCGATGCAAAGAACTCAGTCCAATGTCTATGGATAAATATATATTACCCACTATTTTTTTGATAGATTTACTATTAAAAAATTGCCTTGGAATCTTGGTTGGTGCTTCTTTGTTGGATTTAACACCTTTTCCCATTTCCATGGTTCGATACTCTCGTAATTATTAAATATTGTATTGGCTCAAGTAATTTGATCAAATATTAAGCATTGAACAATTATATGGCTATGCATTGTGTTGATCACATGAGGCTTCTATGGAAACATAAATGGATTTCACACAGTTTCAAACCAACATTCAATTCCATTCGTAAGGTAGATAGAACATAGCAACACTAATTCACAATGCAAGAGTTGGGACCTTGCCCAAAAAGTTTCATTCTCATATCAACCTTGTTGAGTGAACGATCTCTTATTTCCCTCTCTCTTCCTTGATTCCTTCACTCGAAAACGAAACATATTATTGGTTGTCCATCCCCTGGCCTCTATTTGAGCACTTTTACTTTCTTAATGAAATTACCAAATTTTTTCTTCACAAATATTTTGAAAAAAAATGATAGATGCTAGCTTAAGTCAAATGGGGCTATGAAATCAACCACGATATTAAAATTCAAGTTCTTCATTGTTATACTTACGATCAAGTTGACAGTACAACAAGTTTATTTCAACAACCCTCCATTGATTTCTCTGTAGCTTTTTGATGCTTCTCTTATGCAAAAACATCCTGGAAAGTATAACTATGACTCACTTTCTCTATTATTTGATTGAATAGCCTATAAAGCTATCTAATTGACTACATAGTTATTGTTTCTCCTAAAGTCTGCACCTGAGTGCTAAAGGGCAGAGCCAGGCCACAGGAAATTTGGAATGGTCATTCTTTTGAATTTTTTGGTGAGTTAGAGGGTTGTTTCACCAAGACAAAAGCATGGTCAAATTAGAAAGATGATATGGATGAGGGTTCTCCTTGGCGGGTAGCACAATAATGACAGACAAGTGAAATAATAGAGGTAAAAAAGGAGGGAAATAACAAACCATTCAATGAATAATCTACTACGAGAAGTTTAATACTTAAAATAATATTTCAAGGCAATAAACAATGTATCAAAAACACAATTACTCCCATGGGTTTCAATAAAAACAAATCTTCATCAAAGCATTAGCTAATGCACCTCAGTCGGCTGAAATGACCAATAGCACAATCTATGAAATCGACCTCCCTATTATTGAATCAACAAAGATGAATATTATGGGATCAGAGAATTTTTTTTGTGTGAGAATTGAATTGGAAAAAACTGTTACTTATTCTACTTTTTTAAGGCCTTATGATAGTAAGAATGCAAACTTATCCTAACCCACTTTTATCTACAAAATCCAAACATCAATAGTGCTTGTAAATCAACTATACATAGTTATAGCAAAAAATCAAGTTATGGTTTATATTTGCATTTTCTCACACCCTTTTTAATGATAATAGCACAATACAAAACGTGTATGTGGATAAAATATTGGACTAGAAAATGATGATTTTGCAACAATGGGGCTTGTTTGAGACCAATACCCACTTCCGAAAATTTCCCTTCGCTTTTCTATTTTCCCACTCTCTTTTATCCCCTTCTTTTCCCTCTTCTATACTTAACCAAATTCCCCTTTATTTTTCCCCTCTACTTTCTCTTTCTTGTTACTTAGTAGTTTTTTTAGAAAATGCCTAAATGCGCGGGTTGGCGGACTCACAGGTTCACATTTCCACTTATGATTTTATATCACGACTTCGACCGACCACTTCCCCATTCCATACTTAGCCACTTTTTTGATCGCAGATTCGCGGGAAGGCAGGCTCTAGATTGCACTTCCATTGTTCTGTGACCTACAAACAACACCCAGAGTTCCACGATATACAAATTGACCACCAGACTCCCACATCATACCCTCTTCTGTGTTACACATTTTTCACTCAAAATTTTCGAGACATACAATTTGACCGTCGGGCCCTCATGTTTCTTGAGGATCCCTTGTCACCCTATTTTGAAGCACGTCCGGCCTCTTTCCATACTTGTCCATTTATTTGAATCTCTTTCACAGATCATCAGGTTGATAGGTACACGAAATCTCCAATTCCTAATTGTTGCTCCTCGTGCCCACCACCTTCGAACTTCTTCCCAAGTATGAAATTAGTAAGGTTTAATGCTAACAACTCATCATGCAACAACAGTAAATAATATCATTAATGAGCTAAAGGCTCAAGGAGACAGTCACACTGATTATCCCTACACAACTTGTCTAGAAACATACAGAAAAGATCTTGCCACGTAATGGTATATCCATTACAAATTTCAATATATTAGCGAAAACGAGTTTGACTGATCGTTTCCCTCTACTATGATTAGCCACTTTTTCGATTGCAGGTTCCTGGACAAGCGGGCTCAAGATTGCGCTTCCATTGTTTTGCGACCTACAAATAACACCCAGAGTTCCGCGATATACAAATTGACCGTCGAACTTCCACATCATCCCCTCTTCGGTGTTACACATTTTGCACTCAAAAGTTCTGAGACATACAATTTGACCGTCGGGCCCTCGCGTCTCTTGAGGATCCCTTGTCACCCTATTTTGAAGCCCGTCCAACCACTTTCCATACTTGGCCATTTCTTGGAATCTCTTTCATGGATCGTCGGGTTGGCGGGTTCATGAAATCTCCAATTCCTAATTGTTGTTCCTTGTTCCCGCCACCTTCGAACGTCTTCCCAAGTATGCAATTAGTAAGGTTTAATGCTAACAACTCATCATGCAACAATCGTAAATATTGTCATTAATGAGCTAAAGGCTCGAGGAGACAATCACACTGACTATCCCTACAAAACTTGTCTAGAAACATGCAGAAAAGATCTTACCATGTAAAGGGATATCCATTACAAGTTTGAATATATTAGTGAAAACGAGTCTGACCAACCATTTTCCTATACTATACTTAGCCACTTTTTCGATTGCGGATTCCTGGACAAGCGGGATCAAGATTGCACTTCAATTGTTCTGCGACCTACAAACAACACATGGAGTTTCGTGACCTAAAAACAACACCCGGAGTTCCATGATATACAAATTGACCATTGGACTACCCTAGATTCATGCCCTCTTCCGTGTTACACATTTTGCATTCAAAATTTTTGAGACATACAATTTGACCGTCGGGCCCTCACCTCTCCTAAGTATCCCTTGTAACCCTGTTTTGAAGCCCGACCAACCGCTTTCCATACTTAGACATTCCTTAATCGCTCTTCCCCATCCCTGCCACCTTCGCACTTCTTTTTAAATATGCAATTAGTAAGTTTTAATTATAACAACTCATCATGCAGGAACCGTAAAGATTGTCATTAATGAGCGAAAGGCTCGAAGATCTCTCCCATTAATACGCATTAAACCAAGATTTGTGGAGGGTTATCTTATCCCTTCCGAGTGTTCATTTCAAACATCATGGAATGTATTTCACGGGTCGTCAGGTTGGCGGGTTCACGAAATCTCCAATCCTTAATTTCTCTTTGTCATCCTCGCCACCTTCGCACTTCTTTCTAAGTATGCAATTACTAAGATTTAATGCTAATATCTCATCATGCAGGTACTGTAGAGATTGTCATTAATGAGTGAAAGGCTCGAGAAGATATTCCATTCACACGCATTAGACCAAGATTTGTGGAGGGTTATATTATCCCTTCCGACTGTTCATTTGAAACATCATCTAGAGCAAACAGATGTTCTCGTCAACTTATGGAAGCAACTCGACAACAGTTCTATGGAGATACAGTGAACATCTTCAAGCATGAGGACCAGAACTTCCAGTGATCCAGGGAATATTCTTACTACTCATCCCCTTCCACCCAGAATGAAGTAATTTTGACTTCTGGAATTACTCGTGCAGGCTGTGTCCTTGAAGTCTTTGACTGTAAATCATTGGTCTCTTGGTGCGTCGAGAGATATATTTCAATCCAAATAATTATTCCACTGTGTGACCACTCTCCTATTTCTTTGTCACCTCAGGTCTTTCGCAAGATGTTGAGATTATCGAAGCCAACATTAACCTTCAAAGGAGAAGACTGCAAAGAGTTCCTAAAAAAGCATGATAACGGGTTGGACCTCTTACCCGAGTTCCTGGAAGACCCAACGACAGTTCTTGAATATATCACAAGGTTGGAGGTTAGTTCATTTAGAAATCCATTCCGAGAAATTCTTGGATGTTTACAAGAATAATGGGACAAGAATACACAGGAAGCATTTCCCACATGATTATTTATATTTTTTATTTCATGGTCAAGGAAAAAGACATTTTTTATTGGGGGAAGCTAATTTCCATTGGAATTTGTTCCCAATTGTCATGATTCAAACAGGAGAAGATCCTACTTGGTTTTCGTGATAGCACATTGTTGTTCATTTCCAAAACTGTCTGTGTCCAAGAAGGTAAACTGTGAATTCAACCCAATAACCTTCTGGTACCAGGCCTTGTGCAGGCACAAGGCCTCTCATTGTTTTTATGAGGTTTTTAATGAATTTGTCTCAGTTTTCAAAGATTTATTGTTAGGAAAGGATGCTCCTCGAATGTCTGACTAGGCAACCAAGTTTTTGGATAGTAAGGGGACACTTGAACAAATGGAGAATTACAATGTAATAATGCTTTTTGGCTCCAAGGAAAATCTTTATTTCCTTCCATGTCACATTACAGACATAATGTTTGTTACATAAATAGCAAGGCAACACAACTACTAGTTGCATTTTTTCCATGAGAAGAGAAAAAATAGTTCATTCCTCTGCCTTGGAAAGTCGGGGACTTCGTGTTCAGGAACGTCAATAAGATTGACGGATTCGTAGGCCATTTCAACAACTTGAACCTAAGATATGTTGAAAGGCCAAGAGGGTTCGACCCTAATGGGATTTTTGTAGAACATTTACTAATAGTTGGCTTCAGTAATTATTTTATCCATACACTCCTAAACGAAGACAGATACAATGACGACAACACTCTTGCTCCTGACGTTGGTGACCTAGAGACATTGCAAAGCACCAATGAATTGTACAAACAACAAGGAAAAGGCCCTGGTGAGAAGAGTATCCAATCCCCAGTTTCCACTCCCAAGAGTACAACATCCCGGAGCATCACTCCAATGACCCACCCCAATACAAAAGAAACCCACAATTCTTCAAATGGAGGAGGAGATAAGAACCCTCCTCGGGGTAAAATTGATAGTTCTCATAAGCTTCCCATGAGGAAGAAGAGAAAAAATGTTCTGGAACAAGCGGAAGATCCCGGAATTGAAAGTGAAGACATGGAACTTGAGACTGATATGGATAACGTATTCTGCAATGTTGATTAGCCTGAGGACGTGATCCACTATAATCCCCTAATGGAAATAGTTGAGACTGATATTTTTGACGACGATGAATCCTTCGTATTCCAGAGCATTGTTTTTGACAACGAATCTAAAAATTTAATTATTGAAAAGAGAGATGTAAGAAATAAGAAAGGGAAATCTCGTTTAGAGATTAACCTTAGGAACATGCAGTCATCCCAAATCTCTCGACTTCACCGAGCAACTAGAGATTCTCTTGATGATTCCATTGGAGGCATTGAGGCGAAGAATGCCAGACTAAAGGACTGAATCAAGGAATTGGAGGAAGCTTTGATTCCTATCTCATTGTTTGCCAATCCTTTAGTAATAACCATGCTTGCCACCCCTGTAACCAAGTTAAAAGGATCCTCCATCCTCCTCACATCGTGTAGAGGCTATGTGGAGAAGAATATCAAGAAAATAATGGAGCTAATTACTCAAGCCTGAGAAACATAATAAAGTATAGCTTCCTTTGGAATGAGGGCACATGCCTTGNGTTTCTCAGGCTTGAGTAACATAATAAAGTATAGCTTCCTTTGGAATGAGGGCACATGCCTTGCAAGAACATTTGCAGGTGGATTTAAAAAATGAAGAAAGTTTATATCTAGACATAGTCCTCCCTTTTGGCATCAATGTCACCAACATGACAGACATGAGAATAAGACAAGAAGATCTCCCCTCCCCAAACCGAATCAAACAATTAAATGCATGCTGGAAAGAGAAATTTAAGAACCTACATCTCATTGTCCAATCATGTGAACAAGCCATATCAAAGAAAGAAGAATTATTTAGAAAGTTGACCGAAATAGACTTAGCCAGAAGTACCAACAAGGTCCAAGACCCCAACTTAATCCTCAACTCTTTGTTCTTAACCAAGCAAGCCTTCGATGAACAAGTTGAGATTTTTAAGGGGTTGTCTTTATAAAAGTTTTACAACATCCTTGAATATGGTGAAGATGATGTGGACAACTCGCTAGTGGACTATTCGGTACAAAATGAAGAAATTGAACAGGCTCTGTGTAATCTTTCTATCGATCTAAGGGAATTAGAAAGCGAGCTTTTCAACATAAAAATTCGGCATGAGATCAACATGGCCCCCATGAGAAGCTACATTGAAGAATGGATCCAAAGGGAAATCGACAAGCTTACCAACAAAGGGCAACATGCGGTTGGCACGATTCCAACAATCGTCGACGAGAGCAATAAAAAGGCATGAACAAGCAAATAGAAAAGGGGGAGAGAGATACAATCATAGTAAGTCTATGTTGATCACATCATGCTTTCTTTATCAATCCAGTTATTCCACCTCTTTAAATAGAAATGTCTAACCAAAGACTCATAACTTCCAATTTCTTATTTTCAGGTCTTGCTCTCTATCGTCGCCCACTTCTTCTTTCTACAGTCCTATTTCTTGTACTTATTTCTTTTATGGTCCGTGGGAGCCCCAATCCCAATCTATATAACAAACACATTTAAATTTCGAGGAATATGTAACAAACATTATTATTTTTTGATTAATTTCAAAGAAAACTACTTCGGGAACAATCTCGATGGTGTCTTGTAACCCTGTTTTTGGAATGCAAAATTAGTTCTCTTTAAGCATGTCGGTCAGCTTCTTTTATTTTTATGTGCTCATAAATTTTTATATTGAACTATGCTGGATGTCAGGAAATTGTTTTTATTTAATTTGAATGTTTAATGTGTGTGATTTCTGGTCCTATTTTTCAGGAACCTTTATTTCAAAAAAAAAAAACATTTTCTATCATTCTGTATTGCTTTAAGTCATTACGATGAAAATTCTCTAATTCCCACATTTGAACTATACACGCCCCATGAAAAACTTAAAGATGAGTACCACATCTATAAAAACGCAATAGGATTGACATCCTCGTTAGGTATCCATTTCAGTCCTAACAGATTCAAGGGTGAACAGACTTGTAAATACATCTACAAGCATATCGACAGAAATAGAAACCTTCAAAAAAAATTCTCATTGCCAAAAAGGAAATCAATTGGATAGAAATGTTACAAATATACCAGTTGGTACTATACTCAACTGTCATAGACATCTTACAAATATTTCAGTTGGATAAGCATGTTACAAAGTTGCCCTCTTCCTAGAGAGAAATTGCAGATCAACCTCTGCAAAATGGGCTTGCTGCTCACGGACAAAAGTGTCAAGAAAAGGGCATCTTCCTCTATCTTGAAACCTTCTTTTCACACAGTTTAAATTAACTTCAATGAGCTAAAAAATCGTGAAAATAAACAATCATGTTAGGTGTGTGTTAATATATAGTAAAAAACTAGCAAACACAGAGGTCACACAAGAAGATCAAAGAATCTTCGACACTAGACACATTTTCAAAACAAATTATATTTGTTTCTTTTCCACCACATATAAATTTATCTATCCTAACACGTATAGAGACAAACCGGCCAGATGATCTATTTAATAGAATGAAATGGATGTTTCTTACTTTGTCCATGGGAAAAATTAAAGAAGTGACTATGAAAATTTAAATGAATTTCTTAAATACATTAAAGAGATAAAACCTACAAGGTAGGAATGGAAATTTCGAACATGACAAGTCAAACTCCAACAATATATGAAGTTACACGTGATGGGGATAGCTGTGCTTTTTAGTAGCTATCTGATGTACTGCTGGCAATAGGAAAAATTAAAGAATCTTATTAAGAAAATAAAAGCAAGATGGATTATGCAAAACACAGTATAATTAGAATGAGAATACTTTCAAAAACTAAATGGTTTCAATGCCAGAATTGCTCTAGGAGATTAATGCTCGGGTGTCTTATCTTTCTGAAATGAATGTGAGTCGTTGATCAATTTCCACTCTGCCATTTGGGCGACCCTGACACTTTAGTGGCACTGCTAAAGTTTTACCGGCATGCCAATTTTATAACTCCCCTGGCCATATTTAACGATGGAACACATTTCTCACAAAGTGACTTTCTCACTAATTACTTGTTGACTTGATATTAATATAATATTATTATTATTAACTAATTTGGGAATTTGAGACTCCGGCTCTTCGGGGCTCCAGGCTTCGGGGAATTGTATTTGTTCTGGAAGGAAAACTCCCGGAGTGACATTCTCCTGGAGTCATGTAGCAGCCTGACGTGTTATGATTAGCGTGTCGCACAGTGCCACGTGTTATTTTCTATATGGATACCACCTATATTGTGTTTTTCTTGCCACGTCTCCACGACAGTTTCCATTTGTCTCTGGTAATTCGAGCTTCTCATTCTCTCATGGTCCCCCAATACCTATGCATTTATTCCCATTCCAACCCGGCATGGACTATGCTGCCATGAAGCACTTGTTTTGTATTTCCAATTCTTGTGTAGCCATGGATATGAAAAAAACACAAATATATGAAAGGAAGCTCATATGAGAAATAGGAAGAAAGTTGTTGGTGCATCTGCTCTATATTTAAAGCCCCTTTCTTTAAATCCATAACCGCAAACATTTATTATATGAGATGAAATTTTTTTAAAATTCATTTTTCACCCACCACCAAAAATAGTATGATAAATTGTCTAATCAAAACTATTTCACACCTTCCACCAAATAAATATCAAATAATTTGATGTTTAATCTATTTAAAAATTCATATTATTCAATATATAATGTTTAACCTTGAGAATCATTGTAAGATTTAGTTCACTCAAGTTTGAGTGGCAATCAATTGCAATATAATAGCCTGCCTATCAGCAGGTACAATAAACGAATATGTGAAACCATCAGTGTCACGTGGCTCATACTTAACAGTTAGACCAGAAGAGAAGGAAATTA
>JASDQU010587864.1:1965-15336 GCA_032191745.1 Picea mariana | reverse complement strand
CCTTGCATACCCTGTCCTTGGTCTTGCAAGTAGTCCTGAAAAGTCTGGTCCTTTGGACTGAACTCTCCACCTCCTTCTTGGGTGTCAAAAGGACTTTTCGCATCATCAATGATCTTCCACCTTCAACGTCTTCTGCCTCAACATCCTGCCTCTGTTCCTTGGTGATGTAATCTGCTCCATTCTCTTTCTTTTTTTCTGGACACTTGTAGGACTTGTGCCCATTCTTCCCACATGTGAAGCATGTGATTACTCCACCTCTTCCTCTTCCTCTACCTCTAGTACAAGGAAAAGTGTTATTGTCAGCATAATCTCCTCTCTGCTCATTATGTTGCCCTCTCTATTTAGCATATTGACCTCTCTGTGAGGTTCCACCTCTCTCAATTTGAGTCTGAGGTTTCTTCCAGTCTTCTTTGGGCTTTTGATATTTGTCCTGGGAAACTGATTTTCCTATGGGCAGACTTCTGCCTCGGCCTCTCTGAATATGCTTTCGGCTCAGCTTCTCTTCTGCTTTTAGAGCCATATGATAAGAATCTTCCACCATTCAGATGGTTACCATTCTCATCTCATCCTGAATGTCATATCTCAGGCCATTCATATATCTGGCAACTTTTTCATCATCGCTCTCCCAGTGACCTACCTTGATGTTCAGCTTGTACAATTCTTCAGTGTATTCTTTCACTATCATAAGCTTATGTCTCAGGTTCTGCATCCTCCTGAATAGAGTAATTTGGTAATCTCTGGGGATGAATTTCTCCTTCATCTTCATGATCATTCTGTCCCAACTCTTGATCTTCTACTTGCCCTTGCAGCATCTATCAGCTTGTAGTTCATCCCAACACAATGCTGCATGTCCCTTAAATCTTGTGACAACATGCTTGACTTTCTTGTCCTCTTCGACATCTTCATAGTTGAAGAATGTGTCTAGAGCTCTAGTCCAGTCTAGAAGCTCCTCTGCATCCAAGTTTCCCTCATAAACTGGAATGCCCATCTTTTCCCTTGCACCCATCCTTGCAATAGATCTGATCAGATGTTTGTTTGATTCATCTTCAGCTACAACTTCTTCTTCATGTTCATCCTCAACTTCACTCTCTGAATCACTAAGATCCCCTGCACCGACTGTGCATCTTTGAGCTGTCTCCATGTCTTCGATTCTAGCTCGTAGATCACGCATTTCTCTTTCCATGGCTAGATCTATCATCTGCCTGCCTCTTCTTCTCAGCATTTACCTATCCTCTGGTGGATTGGGTGTTTGCATGTCCCTTCTCCTTGGCAGCATGGTGAATTCTCTTTTCTATGCTACAGAAAGAAAATAATCTTTCTATGCTCTGATACCAACTGACGCCAATGCACGCTCCCTACACAACCTGCAGGTCGAAAGGTCCGCATTAGCACAGGATCTTTCCTTTACCATGACCTGAAGAACTCTAAGGCTCTTCTATTTCCCTATTGGGAAATCTGCACCCACAATGACTCTCGCGGGATCCCCTCTTACACTTGGGAGATCGGACTTCGCGACTTCGCGAGGTTAGTGGTCGAGCGTTGGACTCTTGAATCCCTGAAACCCGACAACAGTCAATGCTGACCCTTTCCTTCTCCTTTCAAGGTTTTCCCTATCATGAATTCGGTGGTCGCAATGTTAAAGAAACTTGGTTCTCCAACTCCCGAATCCTGATATGCAGAAACTCCGATACATGCGTGAGATTGACTTTTCAACGCTACTTCAAACCTATCAGGACTTCCAAGTTTGCAATATCAGGAATCCTAATGCAATGAGTTCGGGACTTCACCCCATGAAACTATGAAGTGGTGTGCCACCTGTCCACCTCTCTCACTCCTATGGCCCCACACTATTCTCTTAGCCGTCCGGATATCGCGTTTCGAGATTTCGTGATTCCCGTTGCAATATTTACGGGACTTCAACCCACGAAACCCCGATGCATGTATTTGCGCATGAATTGGATGGCCTTTATGGCTCAAATCTACGGTCCTGCACCTCTTGAGCTTTGAACCTTTAGGGAATACTTGCAGTATCTCCCCTGCTCCTCCTCGAGATCTAACGGTCCACAGAAATTCACGAATTCTCCTTAGACAATTTCGACCATCCGTCCTTCCTTGATAATTTCTGAAAAATGAACCAAGTATTCTTCTGTGAAAACTTGTTCACCTTCATGCAAACTAGCGATGCCTTCTTAACACTTCCCGGTACAGCTTCTCTGCACTGCCCTTCAATAGTTTTGAAGGCCTTATCCTTCTTGAATTCCCTTAAAACCCCGAGTCTTAAAAAAGACTCTTATGCGCACTCCTTGCGACAACCTTTAGACACTTCCTAAGTGTTGAATCCTTTCAACCCTACGCACACCTGAAGCATCAGTCTTTCAATTGCTTCACTCAGGTCCACAACCTTGAGACTTCACTCGGCCTATGCACTACTTGCATGGCTCTTGTGCCTATCTGCACTTCTGAATGAGAACAAAAACTACCCTATCTGAACCCTTTGTCAACGCACTCCTTGCAGACAATTCGACTGCACTCCTTGCAGGAACCCTTGTTCAAATAGAGAAGCAATTGAAACTCATTCGTACTTCCCTCTAGACTTCAAACTTAAAACATGAAATCATATACACAACATATAAAGAAAATGTATAACAGGAAGCTAACATTCATGAGCATATCATTTAGCATCAATATACAGAGAACAAACACGAAACTATGAATTTGAATAAAACTCCTTCTATTAATCCAAATATCTGTACATGGTTGTTCTTACATAGCTCTCTTCTTCTCCTTTATGCTCTTCAATAATGGTTCAAATCTAATGTTACAATACACAATGAGGGTGCCTATATCCCGTTTCCCTCTTGTGCTCTAAAACTGTCTAATCTAGAATTGAATTCTACCTACATGCATTAAACTACTATAAATGTCTTCTACCTACTAAGTACAAGAGCGAATCGCTCAAGGTCCGTTTACATTATACAAGTGAGCTTCATTAAATTGCCACTTTTATGTTCGCACATCAAATCCAAGAGAAATTCAAAATTTGCAGCTGGGTTTTCCAGCTGTCTGGTGTCTTTGGGCTCGCTCTCTTGATGTTGGCGATGCTCTTGCATCATTATCGAATCAACAAAGATGAATATTATGGGATCAAATAATTTTTTTGTGTGAGAATTGAATTAGAAAAAATTGTTAGTTATTCTATGTTTTTCAAGGCCTTATCACAAAAAGAATAAAAATTTATCCTAATCCATTATTATCTACAAACGCCAAACATCAATAGCACCTATAAATCAACTATACACATTTATATCCAAAAATAAAATTATAGTTTATATTTGTATTTGCTCACACCCTTTTTAATGATACAAGAACAATACGAAACGAGTATGTGGATAAAATAGTGGACTAGAAAATGATGATTTTGCAACAATGGGGCTTGTTTGAGACCAATTCCCGCTACTGAAATTTTCCCTTCCCTTTTCTATTTTCCCACTCTCTTTTATCCCCTTCTTTTACCTCTTCTATACTTAACCAAATTCCCCTTTCTTTTTCCCCTCTACTTTCTCTTTCTGGTTACTTAGTCGTGTTTTCTAAAAATGTCTAAGTGTGGGACTTGCGGGACTTACGGGTTAAGATTTCCACTCATGCTTTTATATCACAACTCTGACCAATCGCTTCCCCATTCCATACTTAGCCACTTTTTTGATCATGCATTCCTAGGCAAGCTCGCTCTAGATTGCACTTCCATTGTTCTGTGACCTAGGAACATCACCCTGAGTTCCATGATATTCAAATTAACTACCAAATGCCCACATCATCCCCTCTTTTGTGTTACACATTTTGCACTCAAAAGTTCTAAGACATAGAATTTGACCATCGGGCCCTCACGTCTCCCGAGGATCCCTTGTCACCACCTAAAATGACCAATATCCCAATGTACCAAATCGACCTCCTTATTATTGAATCAACAAAGATGAATATTATGGGATCAGAGAATGATTTTGTGTGAGAATTGAATTGGAAAAAATTGTTACTTATTCTACTTTTTTTAAGGCCTTATCAGAGTAAGAATGCAAAATTATCCTAACCCACTGTTATCTACAAAATCCAAACATCAATAGCGCATGTAAATCAACTATACATAGTTATAGCCAAAAATTGAGTTACAGTTTATATTTTCATTTTCTCACACCCTTTTTAATGATACAAGAACAATACAAAATGAGTATGTAATAAAATATTGGACTAGAAAATGATGATTTTGCAACAATGGGGCTTGTTTGAGATCAATTCTTGCTTCCAAAAATTTCCCTCCCCTTTTCTATTTTCCCACTCTCTTTTATCCCTTTCTTTTGCCTCTTCTATACTTAACTAAATTCCTCTTTCTTTTTCCTCTCTACTTGCTCTTTCTGGTTACTTAGTTATTTTTTCTGAAAATGTCTAAGTGCATCGGTTGGCAGACTCATGCGTTCACATTTCCACTCATGCTTTTATATCATGACTTTGACCAACCATTTGCCCATTCCATAATTAGCCACTTTTTAGATACAGGATTCTGGGCAGGCAGGCTCTAGATTTTACTTCCATTGTTCTCTGACCTACAAACAATGCCCAAAGTTATTCCATATACAAATTCACTATCAGACTCCCACATCATCCCCTCTTCCATGTTACACATTTTGAATTCAAAATTTCTGAGACATACAATTTGACCATTGGGCCCTCACGTCTCGTGAGGATCCCTTGTTACCCTATTTTGAAGCCCTTTTGATGGCTTTCCACACTTGGCCATTTCCTGGAATCTCTTTTGTGGATCGTCAGGTTGGTGGGTTCACAAAATCTCCAATTACTAATCGTTGTTCCCCGTGCTCAACACCTTCGCACTTCTTTCTAAGAATGCAATTAGTAAGGTTTAATGCTAAAATCTCATCACGAAGCAATTGTAAAGATTTTCATTAATGAGCTAAATTCTCAAGAAGATAGTCAC
Organism: Picea mariana; assembly: GCA_032191745.1. NCBI lineage: Eukaryota > Viridiplantae > Streptophyta > Pinopsida > Pinales > Pinaceae > Picea > Picea mariana. The sequence continues at coordinate 10,352 of JASDQU010587864.1, read as the reverse complement.
AATAACTATCCATACACAACTTGTCAAAAAATATGCATAAAAGATCTTCCTAGGCAATGGGATATCCATTACAAATTTTAATATATTAGCAAAAACGAGTCCAACCAATTGTTTCCTTATTCCATACTTAGCCACATTTTCGATTGCATGTTCCTGGAAAGGTTACCTCAAGATTGTTCTTCCATTGTTTCGCGACCTACAAACAACACCTGGAGTTATGTGATATACAAATTTACCACTGGACTGACCCATCATGCCCTCCTTCGTGTTACACATTTTTCACTCAAAACTTTTGAGACGTACGATTTGACCGTCAGGCCCTCACCTCTCATGGTTTTCCCTTGTAATCCTATTTTCAATCCCAATCGACCGCTTTCCATACCTATCCATTACTTAATAACTCATCCCCATCCCTGCAACCTTCACACTTCTTTCTAAATATGCAATTAGTAAACTTTAATGCTAATAACTCTTCATGTAGGAACTGTAAAGATTTTCATTAATGACTGAAAGGCTCTGGGAGATCTCCCATTAATATGCATTAAACCAATATTTTTAGAGGGTTATATTATCCCTTTCGAGTGTGCATTTCAAACATCATGGAATGTCTTTCGTAGGTCATTAGGTTGGCGGGTTCACAAAATCTCCAATCCTTAATTGCTCTTCGTCATCCTTGCCAAATTCACACTTCTTTCTAAGTATGCAATTATTAATCTTTAATGCTAGAAACTCATCATGTAGGAACTGTAGAGATTTTCATTAATGAGCAAAAGGCTCAAGGATATCTCCCATTCACATGCATTAGACCAAGATTTGTAGAGGGTTATGGTATCCCTTCTGAGTGTTCATTACAAATATCGTCTAGAGAAAACAAATGTTCTCGTCAACTTATGGAAGCAAATCGAAAATAGTTCTTTGGAGATAGAGTGAACATATTTGGGTGCAAGGAAGAGAATTCCCAATGGTCCAGGGAATATTCTTACTACTCATTCCCTTCTGCCCAGAACAAAGGAATTTGGAACTATAGAATCGCTCATCCAGGTTGTGCCTCTGAAGTCTTTGACTGTAAGGAGGTGGCATCTTTATGCACCGAGACATATATTCCAACCCAAAGAATTATTCCAATGCGGGACCACTCTCCTATTTCTTTGTCACCTCAGGTCTTCTGCAAGATGTTGACATTGTCGGAGCCAACATTGACCTTCAGAGTAGAAGATCGCAAGAAGTTCATAAAAAAGCAAGGTAATAGGTTGACCATATTACCCAAGTTCCTATAAGACCCGACGATAATGCCTAAAGATATCACAAGGTTTCAGATCAGTTCATTTAGAAATATATTTTTGGAAATTGTCTGCTTGTTTACAAGAAATACTAGACAATAATCCACATCAAGGATTTCTTGCATGATTCTTTAAATTTTGTATTTCACGGTCAATGAACAAGCCATTTTTTATTGGGGGAAGTTGATTTCCATTGAAATTTGTTCCCAATTGTCATGATTCAAATATGAGAGTAAATTGTATATGTCATCTTACTTGGATTTCGCGATAACGCATTGTTGTCGATTTCCAAAACTGTCGATGTTCAAGAATTTAAACTGTGAATTCAGCCCAGTAACATTCTGGTACCATGCCTTCTGGAGGCACAAGGCCTCCAATTGTTTTTATGAGGTTTTTAATGACTTTGTCTTGATTTTCAAAGATTTATTGTTAGGAAAGGATGCTCCCGGGATGTCTGAACAAGAAACCATGTTTTTGGAAAAGAAGGGGACACTTGAACAAATGGAGAATTACAATGTAATAACAATTTTTGGCTCCAAGGAAAATCCTTCTTTCCTTCCATTTTACATTACGCACAAAATGTTTGTTACAGAAATAGGGAGGCAATACAACTACTGGTTGCATTTTTTCCATGAGAAGAGAAAAAATAAATTCGTTCCTCTGCCTTGGAAAGTTGGGGAGTTTGTGTTCAGGAACATCAATAATATTGACGAATTTGCAGGCCATTTCAACAACTTGAACCTAAGATATACTAAAAGGCTAAGAGGGTTCGATCGTAATGGGAATTTTGTAGAACATTTACTATCATTTGGCTTCAAGAATTCTTTATCCGTACACTCTTGAATGAATATAAAGACAATGACGACAACACTCCTCCTGAAATTGGTGACCTAGAGACATTGCAAAGCACCAATGAATTGTACAAACAACAAGGAAAAGGCCTCGGTGAGTGGAGTGTCAAATCCACAGATGCCACTCCCAAGAGTAGCACATCTCAGAGGATCGATCCAATGACCCATCCGATTAAGAAGGAAACTCACAATTCTTCAAATAGAGGAGGAGATAAGAACCCTCTTTGGGGTGAAATTTATAGCTCTCACAAGCTTCTTGTGAGGAAGAATAGAAAAAATGTTATGGAACAAGCGGAAGAGCCCATAACTGAATGTGAAGACATAAAACTTGATATTGATCTCGATAATGTATTCCACAATGTTTATCAACCCAGGGACACGATCCACCATAATCCCCTAATGGAAATAACTGAAAACAATATTTTTGAGGAAGATCAATCCTTCGTATTTCAGAGCGCATTTGTTTATAGCAAATCGAAAAATTTAATTATTTAAAAGAGAGATGTAAGAAATAAGAAAGGGAAATATCATTCAGAGATTAACCTTAGGAACATGAATCTGTCCCAAATCTCTCGACTTCACCGAGCAACCAAAGATTCTTTTGATGATTCCATTGGATGCCTTGAGGTGGAGAATGCCATATTGAAGGACCGAAACAAGGAATTGGGGGAATATTTGATTCCTATCCCATTTATTTCCAGTCCCTTATCAATAATCATTCCTTCCACCCCTACAACCAAGTTAAAAGGATCCTCTAGCCTCCTCTCATCGTGTAGAGGCTATGTGGAGAAGAATATCAAGAAAATAATGGAGCTAATCACTGAAGTTTGGGAAACATAAAAAAGTATAGCTTCCTTTGGAATAAGGGCACATGACTTCCATTAATATTTGGAGGTGGAATTAAAAAATGAAGAAGGTTTCTATCTAGACACGGTCATCCCTTTTGTCATTAATGTCACCAATATGATAGAAATGAGAATAAGAGAAGAAGATTCCCCCCTCCCCAAACCGGATCAAACAATTAGATGCATGCTGGAAGGAGAAAGTTAAAAACCTACATCTCATTGTACTAGCATATGAACAAGTTGTATCAAAGAAAGAAGAATTGTCCAGAAAGCTAACCAAAATAGACTTAGCCGAAAGTACCAATGATGTCTAAGACCCCAAATTAATCCTGAACTCCTTGTCCTTAACCAAGCAAGCCTTCGATGTACAAGTTGATATTTTAAGGGGTTGTCTTTAGAAAATTTTTACGGCATCCTTGAATATGATGAGGATGACATGGCCAACTGGCTAGTGGACTATTTGGTACAAAATGAAGAAATTGAACATGCTTTGTGTAATATTTCTATATATCTAATGGATTTAGAAATCGAGATATTCAATATAAAGATATATCATGAGATAAATGTGGCCCCCATGAGAAGCTGCATTCAAGAATGGCTCCAAAGGGAAATCGACAAGCTCACCGATGAAGGGAAACAAGCGGTTGGCACGACTCTAGTAACCGTCGATGACAGCAATAAAAAGGCATCAGAAAGAAAATAGGAAAGGGGGAGAGAAATACCATCATAGCAAGTCTATACTGATCACATCCTACTTTCTTTATCAACCTATTTATTCCACCTCTTTAAATAGAAATGTCTAACCAAAGACTCATAACTTCCAATTTCTTCATTTCAGGTCTTTCTCTCTACCATCACGCACTTCTTATTTCTAGAGTCTTATTTCTTGTACTTATTTATTTTATGGTCCGCAGGATCCCGAATCCACGTCTATATGACAAAGACATTAAAATTTTGAGAAATATGTAACATACATTATTATTTTTTGATAAATTTCAAAGAAAACTACTTCGGGAACAATCTCGATGGTGCCTCGTAACCCTCTTTTCAAAATGCAAAGTTAGTTATATTTATGCATGTTAGTCATCTTATTTTATTTTTATGTGCTGAGAAATTTTTATCTTGAACTATGTTGGATGTCAGAAAATTTTGTTTATTTAATTTGAATGTTTAATGTGTGTGATTCCTCGTCCTGTTTTCCAAGAAAATTTATTTAAAAAAACAAAAAAAACATTTTCTATCATTTTGTATTTCTTTAAGTCATTACAAAGGAAATTCTCTAAGTCCCACATTTGAACTATACACATCCCAGGAATAACTTAAAGAGGAGTACCACATCTATAAAAACGAAGTAGGATTGACATCCTCTCTAGGTTTTCCTTTTGGTCCTAATAGATTCAAGGGTCAACAAAATTTTAAATACATCTGCAAGAATATCTGCAAAAATAGAAACCTTCAAAATGTTTTATCATTGCCAAAAAATAAATCAACTCAATAAACATGTTACAAATATACCAGTTGATACTATACTCAAGTATCATAGGCATCTTTCAAATATTTGTGTTCTTATAAATATTTCAGTTTGATAGGCATGTTACAAAGATGCCCTCTTCCTAGAGAGAAATTGTGGATCAACCTATGCAAGGTGGGATTGCTTCTCATAGACAAAAGTTCCAGGAAAAGGGCATCTTCCTGTGTCTTGACACCACATTTCACACAATCTAAATTCACTTCGATGAGCTGAAAAATAAAAAATAAACAATCATGTTAGGTGTGTTTTAATATATAGAAAAAAGTAACAAACACAGAGGTCACACAAGAATCTCAAAGAATCTTCAAACACATTTTAAAAAAAAAATTATATTTTTTTTCTTTTCCACCACATATAACTTTATTTATGCTAACACATATAGAGACATACAAGTGAGATGATCTATTTAATAGAATGGAATGGATGTTTCTTACTTTGTCCATGGGAAAAATTAAAGAAGTGACTATGAAAATTGTACTTAACTCTAAATATTGGGATGAAAGTCAGTTGGAAGTATACAAAGATCATTATAAATGAATTTTATAAATACATTAAATAGATAAAACCTACAAGGTAGGAATGAAAATTTCCAGCATGGCAAGTCAGACTCCAACAATATATCAAGTTACACATGATGGAGATATCTGTTTTTTTTAGCAGCTGTCTATTGCACTACTGGTAATAGGAAAAATTACAAAATCTTATTGAGAAAATAAAAGAAAGATGGATTATGCAAAACATAGTATAATTAGAATGAGAATACTTTCAAAAGCTAAATGGTTTCAATGCCAGAATTTCTCTAGGAGATTAACGCTCAGGCTCCTTCTCTTTCTGAAATGAATGTGAGCCATCTGGGCCATATTTAGCGATGGAACAAATTTATCACAAAGTGACTTTCTCACTAATTACTTGTTGACCCGGTATTAATATAGTATTATCATTAACTAATTCAGGAATTTGAGACTCTCACTCTTCAGCACTCCGATCTTTGGCAGAACTGTGCTTGTTCTAGAAGGAAAATTCCCATAGTGACATTCTCCCAGAGTCATGTAGCAGCCTGATGTCTTATGGCTGACGTGTCGCAGAGTGCCACGTGTCATTTTCTACATGGATACCATCCGTGTTGCTTGTTTCTTGCCACGTGTCTGTGGCAGTCCATGTGTCTCTAGTACTTCGGGATTCTCATTCTCCCACTATCCCTCCATAACTTTGAATTTATTCTCATTCGAACACGTCAGGGACTACGCTTCTATGCAACACTTGTTAATACATACAAATTACAACTTGATAAACTTTTGTTGTGTAACATCAAAGCATATTTTATATGCACAAAAATGTGTTTTCACCCACTTCATGCAAAATGGTTTATATCTTCACTTAACTCTGTGTTTGTTGTTAAAGATAAATTCATAATTAAAGGTATGGTTAATAAGTCAACCATCACCTCTCAATATTAAGAGCTTAAAGAAAGGAGGACCTCGAAGCCTTTGTGGTGTTTGAAGTATAGTTTCCATTCAACAAGAAAATTGCTATTGCTTTTGTGCATGAACAATAGTAAAATTACGTAATAGAATGCATATTGTCACATAATTGAATCCAAATATTGGTCCCTATGACCTCAAATAAGTACAATTACCGTAATCAAATGTAAATAATAATATTATTTATAATGATAAATCCCAGGTTAATCAATGTCTTAGTTTCATGTATCTCGTAACCAGAGATATAAAGTCTAGTGGGTCATCATTCTCTATCATCCTTTTCTGCTACAAAGGCCTCCTAAAACACTCATGGCCAGATTCGATTTGTACTCTCAAGAGCTCTTGGCATCACCTGCCCACTATTTGATACCTCGTTCAACCCATCCAACACAGTATGCTGCGAACATCCAATATGTTCATTTCAAAGACCAACGATGCTTCAATGGCATATCTGAGTTCTTTAGATCTGTGAAAATATCAAAGAGATTGAACCTATTTATGGTTCCATTCACCAGGTACAATTATGGAAATTAACATATGCATAAAGCAATGATATTTATCGATCATTTTGGAAACAAGAGGCTTTCCCTGGCCATTTCATCAACTAGCCTAAGAAAGAATGAGAAACCTCTTGTGCATAATATTTTCCTACCTTTGCTATACTCTCATTAATTTAAGTAATGAAATGGAAACAATGAAAACATAAAAAATATGAGAGATAAATAAAACCATTACATTCCTTACCTATTTTTTGTCTTGTCTTTCATAATAATATGAGGGATATAAACATAACTAAGCGTGATTACATTCCCTACCTTTTTTTTAAACCTCGTAGATGAATTAAACTAATATTCACAATAGATTGAAGTTCTCAGATATAGGTATTTCACTGTTTCCACTTGGATTTAAGTCTTTCATTTACATTTAATACATTATAACAAGGTTAAAAGAGTAGATGGTCCCCAAAAGTGGGACCCGAATAATTGTTTTTTGAGACATCCTTACCTTTACTAAATCATAAATTTTCTTTCAATATATCAACATTAACTTAAACTTTTAACGAAGTCCATTATTTTCATGACTACCACTCTAAACACTTTTTTAAATCTTTCATATACATTTGAACTATTATAATATATCAAAATTAATTTAAAATTTATGATGAAAACCATTATTCTCCTAACTACCACTCTAAACATTTTTTTAAATATTTCATATATATATATATATATATTTAACCCATTATAGTGATGCTAAATGAGTAGATGGTCCTTCTCCTAGCTTTTTTAATTTATTTGTAGACATCCCTACCTTTATTAAATCATAAGTTTCTCCTCAATACTAAAGACATATTAGCATTAAGTTAACTAAATCATAAATTTATTCTAATGCTAAAAATAGAATATATTAAACTTAAAATTTAGAATTTATTAACAATAACTTAAAATTTATAATGAAAACCGTTATTCTCCTCACTACGACTATAAACATTTTTTTTTATTTAAAAAATATTCTCATTCATTTAACCTTATGGGCCATATGCTTTTCTTTTGGAGGTTGGTAATGCGACCTTGCAGTTCTCAATGCACTTTAAAAATAGTAATGTTTTAGTCACTTGCCTTATGTGACCAAAGTATTAAGTATATGAGCTATATTTCATTTTGTTGCAGTATTTTCTGCACTATAAACATTTTTAATTTTAAAAAGTATTCTGCCTTCATTTAACCTTATGGGCCATATCCTTTTCTTTTGGAGGTCGGTAATGCCACCTTCCACTTCTCACTGAGCTTTAAAAATATTATCATTTTAGCCACTCGCCTTATGTGACCAAAGTATAAGTATAGGAGCTATATTTCATTTTGTTTCAGTATTTTCTGTATTGCTATTGCTTGCATTAAACCACGCCAACATCATTTCAAACAACTTTATATAACAATCTGCAACCACGCCAACATCATCTCAATTAACTTTAAATAACAATATGCAACCACACCATCATCATTTCAAATAATAACTTTATATAATATATTGAATTTTTTTATAAACGGTCTATCACTGAACACATATATTTGGCATATACAATGTTTATGAGTCTAACACATATTTGCCAGCAACATCATTTCAAATAGCTTTATATAATATATTGAAAAAAAATATAAAGAGTCAGTCATTCAACACATATATTTGATACACATATATTTGATAAATTGTGAAGGACAAAGAAATGCAGAGAGAAAAGAATAGTATATTCAAATGTATCAAGAAGTACAGAACAGAACTGAAGAGGTTTAGAAGTCATTCTAACAATAGGAAATAGCTGAGCTTATATATGCTCAAAGCAAGACAGAAATAGAAAGTACAACTGTCCAGTACAGCTGGCAGTGTACGGTTAGTCTGTT
>JASDQU010587863.1:121460-136333 GCA_032191745.1 Picea mariana | reverse complement strand
TTCCCCTCACCTTAGGTATGATGTAAACTTCCCAAGGGACCATGGGAAGAACACAAGCCTCACCATACCTGGCCCAAAAGTACAAGTGAAAAATATGTTCCAATTGGTGAAACTGCACCTTGATTGGAAGCCACACATAGTAAATGTGGGAGGGTTGAAGAATCCTTCTCACTAGAATCAACTTAGCAGTATAGGGAAGATCCTTGCACTACCAAAAAAGTAACTTACATTGCAATCTTTCGAAGCACCGATCCCAAATTGCAACCGAAAAAATGTCTACCCAAATGGTATACCAAGATACTGCATAATAACCCCTGGCTAGGTAAACCTCCAAGCAGCTCGAAACCACATTAGTCGATACTCAAGACCAAATAACCAGTATTCTATCTTGTCATCACTAAAAATTACCCCTAAAGCCTCACAAAACACTATAAGACAATCCCTTGCAGTTGAGACAGACTCCTCATCAATAAAGACTGACAAAAGAGAGTCACCTGCAAAATGATTATTCATCGTCTCCTCCCCCTTAGGGAGAGAAATACCTTTGATGTGACTCTCATGATGAGTTTCCTCCAATAAATGTCCAAGAGTATAAGTCATTAAAACATAGAGATAATGGGACAAAGGGCACCCTTGTCTAATAAACCTACGGAGATGGATGCAAGGGTACAATACATTATTCCCTAAAACAAAAGCAAGTCACATGTGAAAAAAAATATTAATCATACCAACCCAATGAAATTCAACATATTAGTGATAAATTATGTACAATCAATATGATCATATACTTTGTCGAAATCAATTTTTAGGAAGAGTGCTTGCTAACCAAACTCCCTGGACCACTCAATGGCCTCCCAAGCTAACAATACTATATCCAAAATAAATCATCCTTGTACAAAGCTTGCCTTCTCTTGGTGGATAATTTTTCAGGCCACATCTCGAACTGCCTTGGCTAAATCCTTGGACATAATTTTATAAGAAACACTCAATAAAGTTATCGGTCACCACCCACCAACAAAATCTATGGCTGTATTCTTTGGAATAATCTTGATTAGTCCTTGATTGATTGATTATGAAAGACACCCTATGGGAAATACCTCATGTGAAAGATTGCAATAATCATCCCCCACTGTGTCCCACATATCCTTGTAAAACTCATAAGGTGGACCATCAATACCCAAGGACTTCCCATTTTGCATTGAATAGAGTGCAGCAAAAAAATCATCCTTTGTAAAATCTCTTTTCAATCTATCCTGATCTCCAATCAAGACTTTGTGTGGCACCACTCTAAAGAAATCATCCCTAGCAGCCAAAAATGACTCTGACAAATGGTAATCAGAGAAAATATTTTGAAAGTGACAAAGAAACATGCCTCGAATCTATGTTGGGTTCTCCTCAAGAGTCCCATTTTCTTTGCATAGACCACTAACCATGTCATCCACAAATTTCCTCTTCAAGAATTCAAAAAAGTGCTTAGATCCCTTGTCTCCCTCCTATATCCATTGAAGTTGAGCTCGGACTCAAGCCCCTCTATAAATATACTCCTCCTTGTGAACCACCATATCAAATAGAGGTGCATCCTCCTGGAGGGTGATGTTATGACAGTCCTCCTTCAAGAGAATGTGCACCTCCTCTAATTTTTTTTGAGCCTTTCGAAGCTCTCTCCTATGATTTTTTGTAATCATGTGATCCCATCCCCTCATAAACTTTATAGTATAACAAATGTTCACCTCCCTCCATAAAAACCACCCTTCCCCCCAAGGATGAGGTACAATATGCATCAAAGCCTTGAAATTTATAGACTCCAAATGGGATACATTGAGCTTGAACAAAGATGAATGTTTGCAGTCCACCACATGTCTTACTGCAAGGGTAGACAGAAAAATTAATTTATTAAAAATGTTTTCATAACGTATTAGAATATGATGTTTTTAATTTAATAATAAAAGTAATCATTTTTTGTTAAGGGACTTTAATGTTATAAGTGAAGCACTCAAGCTATAATCCTAACTAATGTATTTAATTTTAATCTTCTATGAGTAAAGTAGTGGATTTATCTTGCATGTATAAAATATTTTTGAAAGTTTTAGATAAAAAAAAAGAAAAAAAAAGTCCTTATCAAATTGATCAATCTTTGTAGTTGCTAGGACCTAATAATTTTCAATAGTTTAAATAAGTGGCCAAAAATCCAATTGGATGAGTTATATTAGAAACCTTTAATCCCATGGAAGAAAATTTTAACATTGAAAAGCACTTGATTTTCAATAAAATTAATTTAAGCGATCTGTTTTTAAAAGATCTCTATCTCAACTAAATACAACATCACTTTCAACTTATTTGAATAAATTTTGTTTTGAAACTTTATGTACAAAAAGAAAAATCTAATGAGAAACCCTCGATATGAAAAAAATTGTAAGATTGCAAAAAAGAAGTCATCAAGGAAGCCTTTAATGCGTCCCTAAAGATATCAAGAAATAGTTAAGGTGATTATTAAAAGAAAAATAGATTACATAAATAGAAACCAAGGAAAGATTTTACACCTTTTTTTAAATTTTGACCCTAAAAGACTTTGGAAATTTCTATCTAGAAACATTAAACAAAATAACATAATGTTTCAAACAACATTTAAACCCTTATTACAAAGAAAAAGGATTTTACTAGAAAAAGGAAAAGTTAAAGACATTGAATGTTATAAACATGGATATCCTAAAAATTGGAGGATATGTTCTTATCCTTCACATTCATAAGGTTTTCAATATAGAACTCAAGCATGGTTTCCCTAAACCGTGGACTGAAAACTTCACTTTTCCTATTTTAAAAAGAAGTAACAAACACAATCTTGCATATTATAGGACCATTATGATTTCTCCTCTTTTAATGAAGTTATATGGAATTGTTTTGGGAAAATAGATTATCATATGGTTAGAAATTTAGGGAGAAATGGATAAAGGCCAAGATGAAATTCGAAACTATCATTTATAGGACCATTATGATTTCTCCTCTTCTAATGAAGTTATATGGAATTGTTTTGGAAAAATAGATTATCACATAGTTAGAAAGTTAGGGAGAAATGGATAAAGGCAAAGATGGAATTTGAAACTATCATTCAACAATTTACCACTTAGTTATTCTTAGGATTATCATAAAGGAATGTCAAAATAAAAAAAACTCAATCGCTCGTGTTGCTTTGTTGATATTACGAAACCTTTTGATACTATACCTAGAAATAACCTTTGGAAAATATTAGAAGAGATACAAGTTACTTATGCATTGACCATTGTTGCACTAACCCTATACTAGAACTATAGCATTAAGAAAATGATTAATGGAGGATGTAAAGCCTATTTTGGTTTAAAGAAAAACTATAAATCAATATATTTTTTCTTCTGTGAAAACAATAAATTCCTCTTTGAGACACTTTCTATTCCAATTATCTTATATGGATGTGAAGGTTGGGGTTACAACATCTCTAGATAATATTGGAGGAAAATTTCAAGCAAATCATTTAAAGTGTTTCATTATTTAAAGTCTTAAAATTAAAGGGAATGCATCGTATCTAGTCCTCCTCTTAGAAGCTAGTTTTCCACCCATTAAGAGTATGGCTATGATAAGGTACCTAATGCACAAAGACAAGATAACAAACATGAGATATAAGAAGCTTTCCTAACATTGATTCAAATTCCAATTGAATTCATTTGTGACTTAATAAAGGGTTGCATAAAGATGTTAATTCTTGGCTAAAGCATTAGAGAATAGAAGAGAAGGAAACTCTGAAAAATGTTGATACCAATTTTTTAAACCAGAACTAAATATTTTTATTATATATATGAAAATCATGTTGTCCCAAGACAACAACAATTATATAATTTCTTCAAAGACTTTCTCAAAACATTACACAATTCTTTTTTTCTAAATTTACAAACAAAAAGGAAGTTAGTGGCCTAGCATTCCAAGTATTCTTGTAGGTGGTATATCAAACAAAGTAACATAAAACGAAAATAACACAAAAAAAAAATCATGCTAGAGATTTATTTAACAATGTCATGGTCTTCTTTATCCCCTCTAGTTCGTTGGTTGGCCTCATATTTGATCTCCACTGGAACCCTATACACAGTTTCAATGTCTGCCTCCCCACCATGAATGGAACTTTGGGTGCCATTGTTGTTTGAGGCCAAAAAAATATTGTCCATGCAATGAGAAAAGATCAGATCCTGAAGCTTGCCACTCTATCTCTAACATGTCTAATCAACCCCTGAATCTTAGAAGAAGACTTGAGATATTGGCATTGTGGGAAATACTGGCCTACTCCAACTCTACAATATTGGAAGTAAGGAATAGAATGACACTACTATTAGATTTCCTAATTTCCTCGCACTTCCGAAGAATTTACTTGAACTCTCGAGCATCTTATCCAGCCATTGTCTCCCTCATTACTTTCCCTATTAGTTGATGGGGAATAAATTTTCTTCAATATTAATGGGTACTCCCTCATACACGATCCCAATTACACTATGCATTGTTTGGTCTAGGAGACCCATTCGGATTTTGGACTGGCTTCCATTACTGGTATGAGGGGGATGGTTTGATGGTTTGAAAATGTAGATGTAGATGAAGACTATCTAATTATAGAAATGAAATCTAATTTATCCTACCCTATCTAGCAACAAACTTTCATAACCAAATGAGATGAAATGAAACCAAACTCTACAAAGACTTCACTTAGATAGTTGTTATGAAGAACCAAACCAAAGACAACACAAGCATACGAATACAGAACCGAAATATTCTAAGTTGTATTATTGCATACATTAACAACTCATATGCTTAGTACATAAACATAAGAAAGAATACCAAAGCTATGAGAATGATATTAATTTTTTTTTAAAATTCCATAGGCAAGATATATTCTTACAGCACATGTAAACAATAGACAATCTGTTGAAAATAGTTCGCATAAAACAACTATTTACACAATGTCTTCTCTCTTTCAAGTTTGGCCTAGAGGGATTCTCAATATTAATTAACACAATATTTTCTTCGAAAATAGTTTGTTGAGTGTATACGGGTAAAATCATGAATCTTGGCACATCTATTTTCCTTGTTTTTTGAGAAAATAAAATATATTTTTAGACATTTTTCAACTTCTGTCATTTTAGTGATTGTTTGACAGTATGTTCCTTAGAAATGAAGGCACTCAAAAATGAGTTATATTTGTTGACACCAATTTACTCATTATCAAACTTTTGATTATGAAAAAAAAAAAATATGATGAAACGATCTAAACAGACTCTACTAAAGTATGACTATATTTTTGAAGACAATGGATGAATATTATAATTACTACAATTTTTTGAATTTGAACAATCTAAAAAAGTTGCATATTTTAAGGACATTTAGATTGACATCATTTATCTTCTTTAATTTTTATTTAAAAGTAAAATCTAAAGGTACCCATTTGAAGAGGATAGTGAAAGGTTCCATAATATAAAATTTCCATCATTTTTTACTATGTACTATTGCAAATATTGATTTTTCATTTTATTGAATCATTATGTCATCGAAAAATAATATGCATATATATTTTTATAAAATTAACTAAAATTACTAAAAAAACAATTAAATTGAATACAAATTGTATCAAAAGAAAGTAGATTCAATTATAAAAATGTTGGTATGATTTCTGAAACCAAACTCACATTATTTTAAGAAGTATGATCCTTGCCAAGTTGGAGTAAGATGAAGTGAACACATATTGTTCTGAAAAGTGTCATAGTTACAAGTTTTCGATCGAACTAATAGTTTAGATGAAAGTTAGTGTTTTTTTGGCTAAAAGTTAGTTTTAACAGAAAATTGTTGGTATATTTAATTTTTTTGTTATATTTTTCAATGGTTTCGTTAGATTTAACTTTTGGCCGAAAACTATTTTGGCCAAAAAATTGAAGAGTTCGGCTGAAAACATGCCATTAGCGATTTTCGTGACCCGATTCTCACAAAAGTGTTACCCAACTTCATTATTTTACCCATACAATTCTTGAATAGCCCCTTCAAAATGGGTCTCTTCATTTATTTATACAAAATTTCATAACTCCTGAAAATGTCTTATTGACTTCCACAAAAAGGAGTTACAAAACACCTTTTAGCTTCCCCCCACTAGCTATTGACATGTATGATAAAGGGGATGGAATTAAAGATAGTTGGAAAAAGACAAAATAGAATACAATTGCCAACAACTTCGAAATTTCTATTTCGTCTTATTCATGTACTCTTGTTCCTAATGTAGACTATCCAAATATTGAACTGGTCGTATAGTGATATGACCCTATGGTATGAAAGTTCTACAAGCGTGGCTTCATGTGCGGGTGTGTTTTCATTGAGGGTATTCATGTCTTTCGCTAAGGTAGACATGAATTCTTAGATCATGGTGTGGATTTTGGTGGGATGTATAAGATGTTGCTTCATCAAATGCATTGTCACCTTTGTAGCTGATTCGGTTATCTCTTGCCCATGAGTTTTTCTTTACTGGATTTTCTTGAGAAGTTGTTCCATAATGAGGGTCTTTCCAATCTCTTCAAGGGGAGGGAGATGGCACTTCTATGTCAAAACTTGTGTTTCTTTGTGAATTTGTGCACATATTTCTAGTGAGTTGATCGTCTCTTTGTATGCTTTCTTCCCAACTTGTTGATAGAGTTCAAATGAAGCGTAATCAATCTTTCTTTCCATTCATGATGGGAAAGGAAGCTTGACTGGAGCATCTTGGTTCCCAAAGATCCATTTATCAACATCATCTAGACCTTCTCATGTGGTTATCAAATGGGTGTTCTTGGATTGCACTTGGATATGTTGTTCTATTAAGGTGGTTGTCGTCTGTTGAAAGATGCGCAAGTGGGCATACATGACTGTGATGGCTTCTTCCAATTTTTTCATGAATTTCTCTACACATGCTTTGAACTCTTTTAGGTTGTACTTGTCTATCCTCACCTTCTTTATTTGTTCTTCTATCTCTCTTATCATAGCATCCTTCTCTTAATTCGAGCGATATAAGTTATTTAGGTTATGTTCTTTCAACATGGTGAAGGTAGTACCAACAGAGGCTATGTAAAGTGGATCGTCATTAACATTTTATATTACTCAAGTCTCTGTGAGGATTGATATTGGATTGCCTCCTGCGACCGATAATTTCTACATTTGTTGTTGTACAATCTAGCCAGTGGATTTGTCATATCTAAACTTCTTTAGGTTTGCCACTTTGCTTAGTTTGTATGGGGTGTGAAGCCCCAAATCTAACCCACCAAATGGAGTATGATTGTTGAGATCTCCCATTGATATTTCTAGTATGTTAGTGTCCATAGGTATGATTTTTGAGACCTTCTTTCACTATTCTTCCTATGTTTCCTTAGTTGCAGCTTCATCTGCTTTTCTGTGTTCTACAATTTCCTTTGTTGTTGTTTATGTTGCTTCCACTTTTGCTTTAGCTCTAACCTCATCGGTCTTCCTCTTATTTTCTGCTACATCATTATTATTTTTATGAACTTTATCCTTCTTTCTTCTCTTCTTATATGTTGTTGTCTCTTCCTCCTTGGTTGATCTAGAATGCATGGATTCCATTGCAGTAGATTCTTTTGTTGCTTCCTATTCTTCTTCTTTCTTTTGTGCATATTCATGGGCCTTTTCTTCATCGACATTCCTTCCTATGGGATTTCCCTATCCTATGGAAATGAATTTATCATAATTTCAGGCCTTGTAGTGCACCCCCTCCTCTTCCCAAGTGGTCGAAGTGTATTCCCATGGAATCTTGTGTTTGTTGTGATGCTCTTTGACCACTTTCTTCAAGTCGTGCCTCTTGAATCTCTCCTCCCTGAATCAATAGGAGAGTAATGTATCCACTTCATCCTGGGTATGCTTAGTGGTTGCGAATGAATATGATCCAATCCCAAGTGGCAAGGTGGGCCAAATATCTTTCTTGTCATGATAGAGAGTGACTCCGACTCCATGGATCACCATTTGATATGAAACCTATTGAAGTACTAATTTATCAGGGATGAACCTTAGAAATACATGGGAAGATTTGGTAGCACCATATATCCTAATATAAGTCCCATGTTCCATTAGATACCAATCCCCAATATTATTGATTACTACTAATTCCTTATTAGTCATGCACGAGGCTGGTGTGTAGAAAATGAATTCATACAAAAGAGCTAGGAAATAGTCGCATATTTGTGATATTTCATCATGTACATTTTCTCCCATATCACCTTGCAACAAATGTGTATGGATGAATCTGTCAATTTCCATGCCCAAACCACCTTAGGATATTGATGTGACACACACATGATATCCAATAGATATGACCACATGTAAAAATTCGAAAATATACCATGCTCAGTCTCCTTAACAGTTGTGATAGATTCTACCAAAATTGTTGATACAATTTCAACCCAATTGAATGTTGACCCTTCATTTGTGTAGTAGTGGATTAAGGGTATTAAGGACAGAGAAAACATAGAAGCATATTTCTCCCCATATAGCCTACAAAGCATCGCCACTATATATTGGTAAGGAATCCTTAGTGTCGTGGTCGAATACTCTCCAGATGGACTGTGCTTGAAATATTTGTTTGGCTTGTACCAAATATTGGACAAGTCTTTTTCTATGTGCTTGAACCCACTAAGAAGTTCCTCATCCAACTTTAAGGTTCCCTTTTCCAAGTGATATTACGTTTCTATATCTATTGGCTAGAACGAAGCTATGGGATCCCCCTTGGAATTGAGTATGTATATGTTTTCTAGGTCCACATGCTTGAGAATCCATGCAATTGCATCTACACAATGGAATACTGCAGCGCGTGTTTCCGCCCTATGTAGTATGTATCTTCGAATGTTCTTAAATATTTGGAGTTCTTCTTGGTTGTCGACTTCCATTGGGAATGTTTTCCTTTTGAAAATTTTAAATAATTCACCCCATTTGAGTGAGTCTCCTCTTTTTTCAAGAGTATTGTTGGCATACACTGCTCTTCGGGAATCCGACTCTTCCTCTTGCCTGATTCCACTTCCAGAAGCCTCTCTGGAAGGTTCCTTTCTAGTTATCTTGTTTCATGGAGACATTTATGAATCTAAAACATAAAACCATAATTAGTGAATAAAATCAATAGTAAGGATGGAAAAAAACATGTAACATTAGCTTTTGTAAGCATATAAGAAATAAGCATTTGAATGAACAATAAAGACAAATATACCCTTACGAACTTGTGCCAGATACCTAAAGAATCACTTGTGTTAATTATTGGAGAGAGATCATCATCAGAGGATGATAGGATGATAAGAGACATTATGAAGGTTTGAGGGATATGGGATTGGTTTTGGTGAGCAATCAGGTGGATCATAGCCAAAGATGTTAGGTTCTCTAGAGGCACATCGATGGAGTTGATGATAACTCTATCAGTTTGGACCGGGGAAGTTCTTATAAAGATCACTGGTGAACAAACTTCCACATTGGAGAGGTTAGTGGGAAACTCACCGGAATAAAAATCTAGAATCAGAGCCAAACCTTTGAAGTCCTCTGGTAATATCGTACTAGTTTGTGGAAAATTCATTGGATGTACCAGCAAGGTTCATGGTAAGTTTTCCGGTATAGGCCAAAAGACTTCATGTTAAATATTTCGAACAATACCATAGGTATTTCTGTTAAGTTCACTAAAGAGGTTAACACTAGAGGGGTTCATGTAAAGTCCTTCGATGAACACCAATAGAGTTCATGTAAAGTAATCTGATGAACACTTGTGGTGATCATGTTAAGTTTTTCGGTACACTACCATAGACGATCATATTAAATTTTTCAATCACATGAGTCTATAAAAAGTATGTCTAAGTGTTTTAGGAACTGGGCAACTATGGTAAGGTTTGGATATGAGTTCGACTAGACAAAGTGAGAGTTTGGGAATGATAGCTACAGGGACGAGGCAAGAAAATATACTAAACCTGAGGATTTGTTTAAATTTCAAGGCCCAACCCATGTTGATAACATTTATCCAAGGGGTGGGTTTATTTTGGTTCCATAAGTATGTGAAAGTTTGCAACCATCGGTGTGGTTTGTGTGGTCCGAGTTGCTATTTTAGTCACCATCCAACAAAATCATATGGGGAAACGAGTTAGGGTTTCCCATGTAGTCAAGGTTGAAGGGAGTTGGTTCCAATGGTAACAATATAGGCAATATTAGAGGGAGCCGAGGTTGAGGGGAAAGTGAAAAGATTACTTTGAAGTAGTTGCGATGGGAAAATACTTCAACAGGGAGAATATGGAAGAGTTGAGAAACTCCAACAAAGAGATTTAAGAGGAAAGTTGATATTGGAAGCAAAGAGTAGATGAGTTGGAAAAAGAACTTGCCAAGTGTTAGGACTCCTTCACCACCATGAGGGCATAATTAGACAGAAGTAAAGTGCAACTCTTGTAGTTGAGGTAGAATATCATTGAGTTATATAATTTGCAAGAGAAAAGGTTCATCAAAGTCATTGTTCATCTATACCAGGACTTGGAAGTGAAGGAGGAGAGCTTGAAGAAACTAGAAGTAGTTTTCCAAGAGACCAAGCAAGCCCCTTCCATTATCACTACTGAAGCTAGTACCATGATGGAGGAAAGCATGGTAAACTCACCTTCCAAGACCTTTTCTCAAGAAACCTTTGGTGACTTTGAGAAACATACTAGAGGCATCGGTTCCAAGCTCATGAGGCAAATCATGGGCTATGATGGCCAAGGGATATGCAAGGAAGGCCAAGGGATCTTGATCCCCATTGTAGCTCAATAGAGGCCCAAGCATGAAGGCATAGGATTTAGTTGAAAACAAGCCAGCACAAGTGCAACTCAAACTTCTTTCATCAAGTCAAGAGAAACCAAAAAATAAACCATGTTGAACAAGCCACTCAAATTCACTTGTATAATCTTGGAAGAGGGAAACACAGAGATGATTCTTCGATCCACATTCACTCCAATTTTGGGGGGACTAAGCAACCATGTTGAAAAGCATCATCACAAACAAAAAATGTATGGCACAATTTGTTTCTATTGCAAGAAAAGGGGTCATAAGGCTTGCGATTTTTGGCACTCTAGAAGGTTAAGTAGCCAATGCATGAATTATTGATAGTACTACATATTGAATAGACATTGGGAGGCCAAGCGTTGGAGGCTTCACCCCAAAATCCATCCCAAGAACTGAACAACCAAGAAGAAATCTTGGAGAGTCAAGGGGAAATAGGAGTTGTTTGCACTTGCATCCCAAGGAGTAGTGGTTGTCCAATGACCTATTGCAACAATAAATGCCATTTCAAGCAATGAGATGGACAACAAGGCTATGCCAATGGTATCCCCTATTAGGCTCTTATCCTCCATGCTACAACAAAGGCATCAATTTTTAGATATTTGTTGCAGTTTGCTTGTTGATTGGAGGTGGACCAGAGAAGAAGATTGGAGGGAGTTGAATCTTTTGGGGACCAAAAGATTGCAAATGAAGAGGTGTGATCCAAATTGGATCCTCACGCAAAATATTTTGTAAATTTGTAGTAAGCAAGTAATGTTTTGTTTTATTTTATTTTGTCTTTTTGGCAAAATTGGAAGGGGAAACAAACCATGTGATGGTTGTCATTCCAAAGGCATGCCATTAAAAGAATGAAAATTATAGTGAAAGGGGAAGCAAGAAAAAATGGGGAAGACAATAGTAGAAATGAGAGCTCAAAGAGTGCAACCTACTTGAAGATCGATGGATGAAGGAGTTAAAGATCTTATCCATGATGAGCAAAGGTGCCTCTGAGCCATGGTCATTTGCAAAAAAAAAAGTTATCTGTATGAGTTAAAATACACATCTGTGTATAACTCACCCCTCTGTATTTATGTCCCCAGCTTAATGAAATTCCCATTAAATGTTGGTTTTCCAATGTAAAATATGTGTGGTAATGGTGAGTTTTATTGTTGTGTTAATGGTTCTATGACTGTGTTAATGGTTAGTGCTTGAATATTTGTTGTGGTTGTTGAAAGTAAATGCCACAAAATAACTTACCTTCCTATGGGTCGATTTTTTCATAGTTGGGTCGATTTTTCATTCGTGTTGGTGGACTCAATGAAACATTTTCTTCACTGTTAAGCATTTTTTCCTTTGCCCATAGGATAGTCACAACCATTTATTACTTGTTGGGTGTTTTTCCTTTTCCCATAGCCATCAATGACATTTTGTTAATTGTTGGGTGTTCTTCTTTTACCCATAGGAAGAAGTACAGAGACCATACTCAATGTTCTAATGTTGTCCGAGCTTTTTTCTACTTTGATAGATGATTAAATCTATCCACTAAGAATTTCCTTCATTAAGGGTATTGGATAGAGATAATTGTGTAATGAGTGTTATGAGTGAACCTTCCCATAAACATAACAATTTGCATGATCAATTTATTTTAAAACAAAAAATCATGTCTCATAAAAAAAGATGATTTTTTAAAAATCGTTAATGACACCATATATATATATATATATAGTTGGTGATTTGACTCATTGGTGGTTTGAATCAACTCCTCTTCACATGGAATTGCTCTTTAAATCAGCTCTAAGTCTCTGAATTATCACCTATTGGATGACTCATTTTCCCTAACCGAGACTTTATTCTCTAACCGACGGTAGTACCAGAATGATCGTTTAACCTCTGATACGATGGATAGTTAGTGATCGCCGCTTCTCTTTCTATTCAATAACTCCCTGACATACTCAATAGTCACACCACCTGGCGGCAGTTGTTGGAATACGTTAATTTCTACCTACCGTCATTAAATCAGAACCTTCCTCTCAACTACCGCTACTGTTCTTCTTCCACCTCTTGTAAACACTCCAGAACATTCCACCGACACTCCAGATAGTTTCGTGATGCTCCAAAAGTTTCCTCTCCCTCTATAAAATCAAAGCAATGGAACCATTCAGCAAGCGAGCAATAGAATCATTATTTTCTGTGCATTACATTGTTTCTTTGCCTCTGCCCACTCATCATGGTATCAGAGCTAGGATAGCATTGAGTTGCCAGGAGGTCACATTGTGCATTGAGCTGCAGTAAGATTTGGAGAGTTCTGTGCATTATGTTGAGGAAGCCGCAGCTTCCAAAAGAGTAGTAAGAGTTCAGCAGAGTGTGAGCGAGTTGTTGGAGAGGCGTAGCTTCCAGGTTATCTGAAAGCAACCAGAGCTAGGCGAATCTAGGCGGATTGAGCCCATTTGTTGTCCGTTGTTTCTCTCTGTGTGCTGAGCAGAAATCGATCTGCATTAAGGTGTGAAAGATTTTTTGTTCACCCTGAGCCCCTGTTGCTGGAGGTCTGCATATCTTGGAGCGTCTTCATTATATTCTGTAGTTTTTTTTATTTATTAAAATTGCTATCATGATTTTACTTAATTAAAATCTATATGCATAAGGGGTTCTGATTCGTTGATATTTTGGATTTGAATCAAAATATTTAACATCTTTTTGGCATAATTTTTTTTGGAGGGAGCGTATGATACATGGCCATGTGCATACATTTATATATAAAAAAATTGGGTAATAGTTGACCTTATTATTGCATAGTGTTGAAGTGCACATTCTTAAAAGTGTAAGTGTGTTGAAGGTTTTGTGTTTGAAAGCATTCCAAGACATTTACGGGAGCAGGGAAGGAAGAAATTCCAAGAAGATTTAGAGCAATTAACCTCTTTTACCATAATCTGTCTATTTTGCTGAAAAAATTTTGGGCTTCACTTTTTTTAAAAAGAGAATGACATCAGGCATGTTTCAGCAACTTATGATCCCAACATTTTCTGGGAAAAATTATGATAATTGGGAATTTAGAATGAAATTAACATTTGATTCATATGAGCTAACAGATATAGTAATGAATGGCTATACTGACCCACAAGATGAGTCTATTTTGAGTGTTGATGAAAAGAAAAAGCTTGATGAAAATAGGCAAAAGAGTAAAAGGGCTTTGCAGATAATTGGACAAGCGTTGGACGATTCAGTTGTTGGAAGGATTAAACCAACCACTACAGCCAAGCAAGCATGGGACATTCTAGAGACAACATATCAAGGCACTAGCAAGGTAAAAATCGCCAAACTCCAAGCACTTAGAAGGGAATTTGAAAACTTGCAAATGAAAGATTCTGATTCAATAGATGAGTTTACATATCGTGTTACAGAATCGGTTAATCAAATAAGGAAAAATGGTGATGAGCTAGCAGATCAGAAGATGGTATAAAAGGTTTTAAGAAGTTTGCCTAGAAAATTTGATGCAATTGTTGTGGTAATTGAAGAATCTAAAGATTTAACTAAATATTCTATGGATGAGTTGGTTGGCTCCTTAAAAAATTATAAAGACAGGTTGAACAAGAATGACAATACCTCATTGGAGCATGCATTCAAAACACAAATGACATTTGGCAGAGGCAGAGGAAGAAGAAATCCAGGTTTCAGAGGA
Source organism: Picea mariana (assembly GCA_032191745.1). Taxonomy (NCBI): domain Eukaryota; kingdom Viridiplantae; phylum Streptophyta; class Pinopsida; order Pinales; family Pinaceae; genus Picea; species Picea mariana. The sequence continues at coordinate 121,869 of JASDQU010587863.1, read as the reverse complement.
AGAGGAAGAGGAAGAAATAATTTTCAAAGAGAAGAAAGAAAGTGTCAAGACCCAGGAGGAAGGAGAAATCAAAATTTCAACTCAAGGGAAAGCAATTTCAATCAGGCATCTCAAAGGTATGACAAATCAAAGATTCAATGTTATTACTGCAAGAAGTATGGTCACTTTGCAAATGAATGCCAAAAGAGACAAGCAGATATGAGAAAGCAGAATGCACATTTCTCTGAGAGTTGTTCTGAGACATTGTTTATTACATGTGATGTAGCTCAAGAAAATGCAAGTAACATTTTGTTTCTTGATAGTGGCCGTAGTAACCATATGACTGGAAATAAAGGGTTGTTTGAGGATTTGAATACATCAGTTAAAGCACAAATTAAATTGGGTAATGATAATATTGTAGAAGTCATGG
>JASDQU010587863.1:92245-118668 GCA_032191745.1 Picea mariana | reverse complement strand
GTATGTACTAGCTACACATGCATTTCTTGTACATATACACTAGTATGTATGAGTTTTCTTGACTTACTTACTGATAATGTCAGTTAATTGTTATGAATGTGTGAACCATGTTTCTTTTCCTTGTACCATAAGATACCTTAACTTCGGGACGAAGTTTCCTGAAGGGTGGGTGTATATAACAACCCTAGTTGAATAAATGTTTAAGGATTATTAAGTAAAAATTAATTAGGGGATTAATTGTCTTAACATGGTATTAATTAAACAAGACTGGTATAATGATACTAATTAAATATTTATTAATTAATTAATGGTTGCAATTTGATTAATTAATTACATGTTACATTCATTGACATAGGTATTAAATTAATAGGGATAATAAATTATAAGTTAATTTGTTAAAGACTTACGTACACGGAACAGGATAAGACATTGAATATAAAGGGATAAGATATTAATTATGAGGGGATAAGGTAATAAATGGGTAGGTAAGGAAGTAAATGAAAGGGAGGGCGGTGAAGGAGGAATATGGGGGGGAGGAGGTTTACGAAGGGGGCATTACCATTCTACGGGAATTTTTGGGGGAGGTCTCTCTTAGATTGCACAGAGGAGAGTTGAGTTATGTAGTCGGATTGGATCGGTACAGGCACCGGTTTGCTGGAGGTTTTGGGCACGGAGGCCAGGATATCCATATGATATCCTGGAGCTAGGAAGTTTTCCTAGTTGGCAGGGTGGAACAAGGTTTGGGCAGTGTTTACACAGTTCAGTAGCAGTCAACAAGGCAAGTGGAAAGCAGAGGGTTAGCATCAGACCAAGGTAATTTAAATTGTGTATTTGTTTTATTTTGTTATAAAAAATTATTATTCGTTGATCAATTTAAAATGCGTATGTTCTCAATTAAAAGGAATTATTGAATTTTACTGTTTTGTTTGTATAATTAATTGATGTTAAATAATATGGCCACTACAGAACTAATAGTTTGGAGGAAAGTTAGTATTTTTTTGGCTAAAAGTTAGTTTTAACGGAAAATTGTTGGTATATTTAATTTTTTTGTTATATTTTTCAACGGTTTCGTTAGATTTAACTTTTGGCCGAAAACTATCTTGGCCAAAAAATTGAAGAGTTTGGATGAAAACATGCCATTAGCGATTTTCGTGACTCGATTCTCACAAAAGTATTACCCAACTTCATTATTTTACCCATACAATTCTTGAATAGCCCCTTCAAAATGGGTCTCTTCATTTATTTATACAAAATTTCATAACTCCTGAAAATGTCTTATTGACTTCCACAAGAAGGAGTTACAAAACACCTTTTAGCTTCCCCCCACTAGCTATTGACATGTATGATAAAGGGGATGGAATTAAATATAGTTGGAAAAAGACGAAATAGAATACAATTGCCAACAACTTCGAAATTTCTATTTCGTCTTATTCATGTACTCTTGTCCCTGATGTAGACTATCCAAATATTGAACTAGTCATATAGTGATATGACCCTATGGTATGAAAGTTCTACAAGCATGGCTTCATGTGCGGGTGTGTTTTCATTGAGGGTATTCATGTATTTCGCTAAGGTAGACATGAATTCCTAGATCATGGTGCAGACTTTGGTGGGATGTATAAGATGTTGCTTCATCAAATCCATTGTCACTTTTGTAGCTGATTCGGTTATCTCTTGCCCATGAGTTTTTCTTTACTGGATTTTCTTGAGAAGTTGTTTCATCATGAGGGTCTTTCCAATCTCTTCAAGGGGAGGGAGATGGCACTTCTATGTCAAAACTTGTGTTTCTTTGTGAATTTTTGCACATATTTCTAGTGAGTTGATCGTCTCTTTGTATGCTCTCTTCCCAACTTGTTGATAGAGGTCAAACGAAGCGTAATCAATCTTTCTTTCCATTCATGATGGGAAAGGAAGCTTGACTAGAGCATCTTGGTTCCCAAAGATCCATCTATCAACATCATCTAGACCTTCTCATGTGGTTATCAGATGAGTGTTCTTGGATTGCACTTGGCTATGTTGTTCTATTAAGGTGGTTGTCGTCTGTTGAAAGATGTGCAAGTAGGAATACATGACTGTGATGGCTTCTTCCAATTTTTTCATGACTTTCTCTACACATGCTTTGAACTCTTTTAGGTTGTACTTTTCTATCCTCACCTTATTTATTTGTTCTTCTATCTCTCTTATCATAGCATCCTTCTCTTAATTATGGCGATATAAGTTCTCTAGGTTATGTTCTTTCAACATGGTGAAGGTAGTACCAACAGAGGCTATGGAAAGTGGATCATCGTTAACATTTTCTATTACTCGAGTCTCTGTGAGGATTGATATTGGATTGCCTCCTGCGACCGATAATTTCTACATTTGTTGTTGTACAATCTAGCCAGTGAATTTTTCATATTTAAACTTCTTTAGGTTTGCCACTTTGCTTAGTTTGTATGGGGTGTGAAGCCCCAAATCTAACCCACCAAATGGAGTATGATTGTTGAGATCTCTCATTGATATTTCTGGTATGTTAGTGTCCATAGGTATGATTTTTGAGACCTTCTTTCACTATTCTTCCTCTATGTCCTTAGTTGCAACTTCATCTGCTTTTCTGTGTTCTACAATTTCCTTTGTTGTTGTTTATGTTGCTTCCACTTTTTCTTTAGTTCTAGCCTCATCGGTCTTCCTCTTATTTTCTTCTACATCGTTATTATTTTTATGAACTTTATCCTTCTTTCTTCTCTTCTTATATGTTGTTGTCTCTTCCTCCTTGGTTGATCTAGAATGCATGGATTCCATTGTAGTAGATTCTTTTGTTGCTTCCTATTCTTCTTCTTTCTTTTGTGCATATTCATGGGCCTTTTCTTCATCGACAATCCTTCCTATGGGATTTCCCTATCTTATGGAAATGAATTTATCATAATTTCGGGCCTTGTAGTGCACCCCCTCCTCTTCCCAAGTGGTCGAAGTGTATTCCCATGGAATCTTGTATTTGTTGTGATGCTCTTTGACCACTTTCTTCGGGTCGTGCCTCTTGAATCTCTCTTCCCTGAAGTGATAGGAGAGTAATGTATCCACTTCATCTTGGGTATGATTAGTGGTTGCAAATGAATATGATCCAATCCCAAGTGGCAGGGTGGGCCAAATATCTTTCTTTTCATGATAGAGAGTGACTCTGACTCCATGGATCACCATTTGATATGAAACCTATTGAAGTACTAATTTATCAAGGACGAACCTTCGAAATACATGGGAAGATTTGGTAGCACCATATATCCTAATATAAGACCCATGTTCCATTAGATACCAATCCCCAATATTCTTGATTACTACTAATTCCTTATTAGTCATGCACAAGGCTGGTGTGTAGAAAATGAATTCATACAAAAGAGCTAGGAAATAGTCGCATATTTTGTGATATTTCGTCATGTACGTTTTCTCCCATATCACCTTGCAACAAATGTGTATGGATGAATCTGTCAATTTCCATGCCCAAACCACCTTAGGATGTTGATGTGACACACACATGATATCCAATAGATATGACGACATGTAAAAATTCAAAAATATACCATGCTCAGTCTCCTTAACAGTTGTGATAGATTCTACCAAAATTGTTGATACAATTTCAACCCAGTTGAATGTTGACGACATGTAAAAATTCAAAAATATACCATGCTCAGTCTCCTTAACAGTTGTGATAGATTCTACCAAAATTGTTGATACAATTTCAACCCAGTTGAATGTTGACCCTTCATTTGTGTAGTAGTGGATTAAGGGTATTAAGGACAGAGAAAACATAGAAGCATCTTTCTCCCCGTATAGCCTACAAAGCATCGCCACTATATATTGGTAGGGAATCCTTAGTGTCGTGGTCGAATACTCGCTAGATGGACTGTGCTTGAAATATTTGTTCGACTTGTACCAAATATTGGACAAGTCTTTTTCTATGTGCTTGAACCCACTAAGAAGTTCCTCATCCAACTTTGGGGTTCCCTTTTCCAAGTGATATTACGTTTATAGATCTGTTGGATGGAACAAGGCTATGGGATCCCCCTTGGAATTGAGTATGTATATGTTTTCTTGGTCCACATTCTTGAGAATCCATGCAATTGCATCTACACAATGGAATACTGTAGCGCGTGTTTCCGCCCTATGTAGTATGGACCTTCAAATGTTCTTAAATATTTGGAGTTCTTCTTGGTTGTCAACTTCCATTGGGAATGTTTTCCTTTTGAAAATTTTAAATAATTCACCCCATTTGAGTGAGTCTTCTCTTTTTTCAAGGAGTATTGTTGGCATACACTGCTCTTGGGGAATCCGGCTCTTCCTCTTGCCTGATTCCACTTCCAAAAGCCTCCCTGGAAGGTTCCTTGCTTGTTATCTCGTTTCATGGAGACATTTATGAATCTAAAACATAAAACCATAATTAGTGAATAAAATCAATTGTAAGGATGGAAAAAAACATGTAACATCAGTTTTTGTAAGCATATAAGAAATAAGCATTTGAATGAACAATAAAGACAAAGATACCCTTGCGAACTTGTGCCAGATACCTGAAGAATCACTTGTGTTAATTCTTGGAGGGAGATCATCATCAGAGGATGATAGGATGATAAGAGACATTATGAAGGTTTGAGGGATATGGGATTGGTTTTGGTGAGCAATCGGGTGGATCATAGCCAAAGATGTCAGGTTCTCTAGAGGTACATCGATGGAGTTGATGATAACTCTATCAGTTTGGACCAGGGAAGTTATTATAAAGATCACTAGTGAACAAACTTTCACATTGGAGAGGTTAGTGGGAAACTCACCGGAATAAAAATCTAGAATCAGATCCAAACCTTTGAAGTCCTCTGGTAATATCGTACTAGTTTGTGGAAAATTCATCGGATGTACCAGCAAGGTTCATGGTAAGTTTTCTGGTATAGGCCAAAAGACTTCATGTTAAATATTTCGAACAATACCATAGGTATTTTTGTTAAGTTCACTAAAGAGGTTAATGCTAGAGGGGTTCATGTAAAGTCCTTCGATGAACACCGATAGAGTTCATGTAAAATACTCTGATGAACACTTGCGGTGATCATGTTAAGTTTTTTAGTACGCTACCATAGACGATCATATTAACTTTGTCAATCACATGAGTCTATAAAAAGTATGTCTAAGTGTTTTAGGAACTGGGCAACTATGGTAAGGTTTGGATATGAGTTCGACTAGACAAAGTGAGAGTTTGGGAATGATAGTGACAGGGACGAGGAAAGAAAATATACTAAACCTAAGGATTTGTTTAAATTTCAAGGCCCAACCCATCCTGATAACATTTATCCAAGGGGCAGGTTTATTTTGGTTCCATGGGTATGTGAAAGTTTGCAACCATCGGTGTGGTTTGTGTGGTCCGAGTTGCTATTTTAGTCACCATCCAACAAAATCATATGGGGAAACGAGTTAGGGTTTCCCATGTAGTCAAGGTTGAAGGGAGTTGGTTCCAATGGTAACAATATAGGCAATATTAGAGGGAGCCGAGGTTGAGGGGAAAGTGAAAAGATTACTTTGAAGTAGTTGCGATGGGAAAATACTTCAACAGGGAGAATATGGAAGAGTTGAGAAACTCCAACAAAGAGATTTAAGAGGAAAGTTGATATTGGAAGCAAAGAGTAGATGAGTTGGAAAAAGAACTTGCCAAGTGTTAGGACTCCTTCACCACCATGAGGGCAGAATTAGACAGAAGCAAAGTGCAACTCTTGTAGTTGAGGTAGAATATCATTGAGTTATATAATTTGCAAGAGAAAAGGTTCATTAAAGTTATTGTTTATCTATACCGGGACTTGGAAGTGAAGGAGGAGAGCTTGAAGAAACTAGAAGCAGTTGTCCAAGCGACCAAGCAAGACCCTTCCATTATCACTACTGAAGCTAGTACCATGACGGAGGAAAGCATGGTAAACTCACCTTCCAAGACCTTTTCTCAAGAAACCTTTGGTGACTTTGAGAAACACACTAGAGGCATCGGTTCCAAGCTCATGAGGCAAATCATGGGCTATGATGGCCAAGGGATAGGCAAGGAAGGCCAAGGGATATTGATCCCCATTGTAGCTCAATAGAGGCCCAAGCATGAAGGCATAGGATTTAGTTGAAAACAATCCAGCACAAGTGCAACTCAAAATTCTTTCATCAAGTCAAGAGAAACCAGAAAATAAACCATGTGCAACAAGCCACTCAAATTCACTTGTAGAATCTTGGAAGAGGGAAACACAGAGATGATTCTTCGATCCACATTCGCTCCAATTTTGGGGGGACTAAGTAACCATGTTGAAAAGCATCATCACAAACTAAAAATGTATGGCACAATTTGTTTCTATTGCAAGAAAAGGGGTCATAAGGCTTGCGATTTTTGGCACTCTAGAAGGTCAAGTAGCCAATGCATGAATTATTGACAGTACTACATCTTGAATGGACATTGGGAGGCCAAGCGTTGGAGGCTTCACCCCAAACTCCATCCCAAGAACTGAACAACCAAGAAGAAAGCTTGGAGAGTCAAGGGGAAATAGGAGTTGTTTGCACTTGCATCCCAAGGAGTAGTGGTTGTCCAATGACCTATTGCAACAATAAATGTCATTTCAAGCCATGAGATGGACAACAAGGCTATGCCAAAGGTATCCCCTATTAGGCTCTTATCCTCCATGCTACAACAAATGCATCAATTTTTGGAGATTTGTTGCAATTTGCTTGTTGATTGGAGGTGGACCAGAGAAGAAGATTGGAGGGAGTTGAATCTTTTGGGGACCAAAAGATTGCAAATGGAGAGGTGTGATCCAAATTGGATCCTCACTCAAAATATTTTGTAAATTTGTAGTAAGCAAGTAATGTTTTGTTTTATTTTATTTTGTCTTTTGGGCAAAATTGGAAGGGGAAACAAACCATGTGATGGTTGTCATTCCAAAGGCAGGCCATTAAAAGAATGAAAATTATAGTGAAAGGGGAAGCAAGAAAAAATGGGGAAGACAATAGTAGAAATGAGAGCTCGAAGAGCGCAACCTACTTGAAGATCGATGGATGAAGGAGTTAAGGATCTTATCCATGATGAGCAAAGGTGCCTCTAAGCCATGGTCATTTGCAACAAAAAAAAGTTATATGTATGAGTTAAAATACAGATCTGTGTATAACTCACCCCTCTATATTTATGTCCCGAGCTTAATGAAATTCCCATTAAATGTTGGTTTTCCAATGTAAAATATGTGTGGTAATGGTGAGTTTTATTGTTGTGTTAATGGTTCTATGATTGTGTTAATGGTTGGTGCTTGAATGTTTGTTGTGGTTGTTGAAAGTAAATGCCACAACATAACTTACCTTCCTATGGGTCGATTTTTTCATAGTTGGGTCGATTTTTCATTCGCGTTGGTGGACTCGATGAAACATTTTCTTCACTGTTAAGCATTTTTTCCTTTGCCCATAGAATAGTCACAACCATTTATTGCTTGTTGGGTGTTTTTCCTTTTCCCATAAGCCATCAACGACATTTTGTTAATTGTTAATTGTTGGGTGTTTTTCCTTTACCCATAGGAAGTATAAAGACCATGCTCAATGTTCTAATGTTGCCCGAGCTTTTTTCTACTTTGATAGATGATTAAATCTATCCACTAAGAATTTCCTTCATTAAGGGTATTGGACAGAGATAATTGTGTAATGAGTGTTATGAGTGAACCTTCCCATAAACATAACAATTTGCATGATCACTTTATTTTAAAACAAAAAATCATGTCTCATAAAAAAAAATGATTTTTTAAAAATCGTTAATGACACCATATATATATATATATATATATATATATATATATATATATAGTTGGCGATTTGACTCGTTGGTGGTTCGACTCGGCTCCTCTTCACATGGAATTGCTCTTTAAATCGGCTCTAAGTCTCTGAATTATCACCTGTTGGACGACTCATTTGCCCTGACCGAGACTTTATTCTCTAACCGACGGCAGTACCAGAACGATCGTTTAACCTCTGATACGATGGATAGTTAGTGATCGCCGCTTCTCTTTCTATTCAATAACTCCCTGACGTACTCAGCAGTCACACCACCTGGCGGCTTGATCATCTGACTGCGACCTCCACAGCTCAATTTCTCACTACGGTGACCATTCAGTTCTCAGATTTGGCGGCGATTCTACTTCGCACGGTGGTGGTGGCTACGACTCGCGTGGTAGGCTGGTGACTTTCCTTCTCTCAGCAACTCATATGGCAGCAAAACCCATACTTACTGGTCCTTTCGTGAATAGACACAAACCCCTATTTTGAGCTCTGGCAGTGACCCTATAACCCCAATCTTCTGTCAGCAAACAGTCCCGAACTCGTTCATACAAGTTAAAAGCATTGTTGTATTTAGTTATAATAGAGGTTCATTTTTAAATTCTTTAACATATTATTTTTATTTTTGTTGAAGATAAGTGTTTTTCATTGGGTCGGAGCTTTTTGAGAGTGGGCTTGTCACATAGGATAGGACCTTAGGCTGGCACCGTCTCTTCGACTATGGTGAGCAGGGTCACATGTTTGGCACCTTGGTCGCACTGGATCCTCCCTCCCACTAGACTTGTCACTTCTGACTTCTACCTTGGTTGTTGAGACCCCCAGACAAAGTTATTACAGAGGTGACGATTTACCGCAGAGACCCTTTTCATTTACTATTAGTTGGGTAGAAGTCTTGTCGACGATTTGGACAAGGAGCAGTTGAGCGAGGTGGCAGTTGTTCGTTAGCGGTTCTGCAGCTTCTGGATGGAGGCTGAGGTCAACGCACTTATGGGTGCGGCTGACGAGGTCGTTTGGAAGAGTGTCGGGCTATTTGCTTTAGTTGACGAGCTTAGCGCTGGTAACACATTACCTGGGACGAAACTCCCCCCCGTTGGAAGCAACTCATTTACTCTCATGGTATCTATTGAACCTACAGGCCCCCTCTCCCCATCGCCCACCGACTTCCTACCTGGTTTAGTTTCTTTCCATAAGCGCTCATCTACTGAGAACCACCAAAGCGGAGGCCCTATCGGGGGGACGCAGAATGGTCACTTCCCACAGAAGAAGTGGTTGCCTAGAGACCCAGGACAAAAAAAGTTTGGAAACCCAACAAATCCAAGCACAAACTGGTCATGGGGTCCGATGTTGGACTGGAGGAAAGTGTGTGTTTGTCACTATGAGCGCTAGTGGGTAGGCTATCCTACTGTTGACTCTGCAAATGCTCTCTCCCGACCTGGATTTCGAGCGTCTGGTCTTCTCTGTTGGGCTATGTCCCAGAGATCATTTACCTCTCTCATGGCTGGTTCGACTTTCTTTTCAAGTCGTCGGAGGAGACACAACAGATATTGGACACTTTGTGGGCTATTAGTAGATGCAGCGTGATTCTTAAAAGGTTGCGGGTCAGTTTTAACCCATCCATAGACTATTTCCGCTTTCACCATCTATGGGTTTTGCTGCCTGGTCTACCACTACAATTCTGGACTGAAAAGGCTTTGGAAGCCATAGGAAATGAACTTGGTTGATTCATTTGTCTCGATGATAGCTCACTAAAGGGCTCTGATAGAAGGCTAGTCGGGATTTTAGTGGATATTGACATACACTCGGGACTACCGAAATCCCTGGAGATCAATTGGAGGGGCCACATAGTGACCCAACGACTAGATTATCTCAGAATTCGCTTCAGATGTACCATTTGTCAAAAAATTGGACCTCTGCGTTGAGATTGCACTGGCGAAATGGAAGAGGAAGAGTTTGAAGCTTCCTACCGTAGGAAAACCTCCCGCAAAGACTCTCACGACGTAGACTCACTCGACTCGGCTGCTAGATATAGCATGGAAGGAGGGGATGGGCTGACTGCTACACAAGACACCTTGATGGGTAAGCTAAAGCTTCTATGTCCTTCTCTCTACTTCACTTTGTCTACTTGGGAACACGATACACTAGACACTTATGCCGCTATAGGATTGGGGCTATCTCAGGGAACTACCACTAAACCTTTGTTGGAACAACCAACTGATTCTATTATCACTCCTTTGGAATGGGCGAGAGCAGAGTCATTGTCGCCGCTGACAACCCCCTGAGACTGTAGGGACTCCTCTTCGGCACCTAGTGAGGCCACTACTGAGCCTCTAAATCTAACCTCTTCCAAGAGACTTGTTTCTTCCTGTACAATAGGGTTTCCCTCCGTTGACTCTGTGATGGTTGGGGATGTCCTATCAAACACAAGGGACATTGCTCCAGGAGAAACCACCTTGGGTTCCATTCTGAAGACTTTGGTACCAACCTACAAAGAGACGTTGATCCCTGTGCCTCTACCCATGTTTTCGGGAAGGTCGCTCATCCATAGAGAGACCTTGGCGACCACTTCAACCCACTGTGCTAACTATGGTGAGGCATATGGGAAAGACTATTTCTAGTCACAGGGATTAGGGCTAGAGAGCTCTCCCATCAAAACTCTAAGTGCCCGGAAAAAAGCCTTCATTGCAAACACTTTCCCGGTTACTTCTACAACTAAGTCTATTGATCTCGGGGCACATAGAGGCATCAAAACCTTGGCCAGGTCAAGCTCAACTAAAGGGGCCACACAGTGACCCAACAACTCGATTATCTCGGAATTCGCTTCAAATGTACCATTTGTCGCAGAACTGGACATCTGCGTTGAAATTGCACTGGCGAAATGGAAGAGGAAGAGTTTGAAGCTTCCTACCTTAGGAAAACCTCCCGCGAAGACTCTCTCAACGTAGACTCACTCGACTCGGCTGCTAGATACAATGTGGAAGGAGGGGACGAGCCGACTGCTACACCAGACACCTTGATGGGTAAGCTAAAGCTTCTTTGTCCTTCTCTCTACTTCACTTTGTCTGCTTGGGAACGGGATAACCTGGACACTTCTGCCGCTATAGGATTGGGGCTATCTCAGGGAACTACTATTGAACCTTTGTTGGAAAAACCAATTGATTATGTTATCACTCCTTTGGAACGGGCGGGAACACAGTCATTGCTGCCGCTGACAACCCCCCGAGACTGTAGGGACTCCTCTTCGGCACCTGGTGGGGCCACTACCAACCCTCTGAATCTAACCTCTTCCAAGAGACTTGTTGCTTCTTGTACAATAGGGTGTCCCTCCGTTGACTCTGTGATGGTTGGGGATGTCCTATCGACACAAGGGACACTGCTCCAAGAGAAACCATCTTGGGTGCCATTCTGAACACTTTGGTACCAACCTACAAAGAGACGTTGATCCCTGTGCCTCTACCTACGTTTCAGGGAAGTCCGCTCATCCATAGAGAGACCTTGGCGACCACTTCAACCCACTATGCTAACTATGGTGAGGCATCTGGGAAAGACTATTCCTGGTCACGGGGATTAGGGCTAGAGAGCTCTCCCATCAAAACTCGAAGTGCCCGGAAAAAAGCCTTCACTGCAAACACTTTCTCGGTTACTTCTACAACTGAATCTACTGATCTAGGGGTGCATAGAGGCATCAAAGCCCTGGCCAGGTCAATATCAACTAGAGGTGCCACACAGTGACCCAACGAATGGATTATCTCAGAATCTACTTCAGATGTACCATTTATTGCAGAACTGGACATCTGCGTTGAGATTGCACTGGCGAAATGGAAGAGGAAGAGTTTGAAGCTTCCTACCTTAGGAAAATATCCTGCGAAGACTCTCCCGATGTAGACTCACTCGACTCGGTTGCTAGATACAACGTGGAAGGAGGGGACGGGCCGAGTGCTACACCAGACACCTTGATGGGTAAGCTAAAGCTTCTTTGTCCTTCTATCTACTTCACTTTGTCTGCTTGGGAATGGGATACACTAGACACTTATGCCGTTATAGGATTGGGGCTATCTCGGGGAACTACTACTGAACCTTTGTTGGAACAACCAACTAATTATGTTATCACTCCTTTGGAACAACTGGGAGCACAGTCATTGTTGTCGTTGACAACCCCCTGAGACTGTAGGGACTCCTCTTCGGCACACGATGGGGCCACTACTGACCCTTCGAATCTAACCTCTTTCAAGAGACTTGTTGCTTCCTGTACAATAGGGTTTCCCTTCGTTGACTCTGTGATGGTTGGGGATGTCCTATCGAACACAAGGGACACTGCTCCAGGAGAAGCCACCTTGGGTGACATTCTGAACACTTTGGTACCAACCTACAAAGAGACGTTGATCCCTGTGCCTCTACCCACGTTTCAGGGAAGGTCTCTCATCCACAGAGAAACCTTGGTGACCACTTCAACCCACTGTGGTAACTCTGATGAGGCATCTGGGAAAGACTATTCTTGCTCACGGGGATTAGGGATAGAGAGCTCTCCCATCAAAACTCGAAGTGCCCGGAAAAAAGCCTTCACTGCAAACACTTTCCCGGTTACTTCTACAACTGACTCTACTGATCTTGGGGCGCATAGAGGCATCAAATCCCTAGCCAGGTCAATATCATGATCCTTCTTACCCTTAACATCAGAGGGGTGGGAGGCACCCTAAAAACGACTTCCCCGAGGTGACTTTTAGACAAAAATTTACCCAACATCATTTTTCTACAAGAAACTCTGGTTGACGAGCAAAGAGCTCGGGTATTCCTAAGTACATTAAGACCCTCGTGGTTTGTCTGTGCAGTAAACTCTGTTGGCAATTCAGGAGGCTTATTGGTGGCTTGGGATCCCTCAAAATTTGAACTGGAACCTTTCCTAAGTTGTGGTGGTATATTGTTGACAGGTACTTATTGTGAAAACAAAAGGCAGCTTACACTTCTTAATGTATATGGCGCCTTCACTGATAGAATCACATTCTAGGATAAAGTTTCTTCTCTTGGTTTACTAGCTGGAACGAACCTTTATTGTTGCAGGTGACTTTAACTTCACTCTAAACATTGATGAGGTGTGGGGGATCACAACTTTACAAGATCAAGCGGCTGCACATTTAAGAGTGATCTTCCTTAGAAACAAACTGGTGGATATCTTACCAGCGGTCATAGCTCCAACCTGGAGGAACAGTAGATCGGGTTTGGAGAGCATCTCAAAGAGGCTGGATAGGGTTTTTATCTTCGAAAACCTACTACAACACTCGGGAAGGTATAGGTCTTAGGTAGATTACCCCTTCCTCTCGGACCATGCCCCTGTCTTCCTGTAGCTAAGCACTTCATATCATCGGTCAACATACCCATTCATGTTCAATTCGATGTGGCTACATGATCCAGATTTCTCGTTGTTAGTCACTAAGGTTTGGACAGATCGAAAATTTCTACAAGAAACAAACATAGAGAGAAGATTAGCATGGAAATTGAAGCTCTTGAAACAAAGGGTCAAAAGTTGGGCTAAACAATAGAGGGTTAAGAAAATTTTTAGATTAGTACAATTGGAGGAAGAGATTCAGGCATTGATTCTGGAGAAATCTTTGGGGACTCAACCTCCTATGATAGACAACATCTTAAAGACTCTAGAGGAAGAGCGCAACAAACTACTACTAGCTGAAGAAGACTCCGGTGACAGAGGAGTAGCGCAACTTGGATAAAGAGAGGGGATCGAAATACAAAATACTTTCACCATTTTTCTAGCTACAGGAGAAACCACAAACACATTTGGGAATTAAAGACAAATGATGATGTGGTCATTTTAGGACAAGAAAATCTCATAGCAGAGACTCATAGATTTTACAAATGCTCCTACCAAGATTCGAGCCAAACAAATATCAACGATCAAGCCGCCATTTCCAGTCATTTCCCTAGACTCATTAGAGAGGAGGAAGTTGCACAACTATTTAGAGCCTGTACAAAGGTTGAGATCTGGGATGTTTTCAAATCTTTTACAAAGGACAAAAGCTCAAGACCCAACGGATGGACTGTTGAGTTCTATTTACACTTCTTTGAGCTTGTATGTGATGATCTGTGGAATTTGGTTGAAGACTCCAGGATCAGAAGAGGAGTTAACCGAGATTTAAATTCTACTTTCTTGGCTCTTATTCCAAAAGCCAACAAATCGGCCACCTTTGGAGACTACAGGCCTATACCATTATGCAACTTGTGCTATAAGATTATTACAAAAATCCTAACAAATAGCATAAAGTATTTTCTTTCTAGCACTTTATCTAGTGAACAACTGGGTTTTCTTAAAGGTCGACAGATCCTTGATGCCATTGTCACTGCCCAAGAATGCCTCCATAGCATTAAACAGAAAAAAATCACAGGATTTAATACTGAAATTAGATCTCAAAAACGATTTTGACTGTATTAACTAGGACTACTTGAGATTGATTCTCCTACAATCTGGTTTTGGCATCGAGTTCACAAAGTGGATAATGGGTTGCATGTCCAGTGCAACTTTCGCGGTTCTGATAAATGAGGAGACAACCCCTTTCTTCCAGATTGAAAGAGGATTGAGGAAGGGATGCCCTCTCTCCCCCTTATTGTTCATCCTAGCATTGGAAGGTTTAAGCCTACTCTTAAAGAAAATCCAGGATGAAGGGACATTAACTGGAATCAAAGTTTCAAGGCTAGTAAAGATCCTACATATATTCTTTGTGGATGACGTCCTTCTCATGATAAAAGCAAACCTACAAGAATGGAGGTAGATAGAATCAATCTTAGAAACCTGTTGCTTAGCGTCGGGGCTCCAGATTAACTTGCTTAAATCCACATTTCATTATTTTGGGCTACAAGGGGAGGAATTAGAAACCTACAAAGATATTTTCCCTTACAACTTCATTGATATCATTGATGGCTTGAGATACATGAGATATTTTCTCAAACTCGACAGATATAAAGCAGATGACTGGAGGTGGTTACTTGTTAAATTTGAGAAAAGAATTGGGTTCTGGTGCAACAGGTGGTGTTGGCACAGGGGAAAACCCAGGGTTCAACGCTTCAACATCACACCAACAAAACCCTAACTATTGGCCCTTTCAGCAACACCTGCGAAGCAGATGCAGTCTCACCCGAGGTAGAGGCAGGGGGGTTGCAGGACTCAAGTGTATACAACCTAGCTGGGACACAGATCTGTGATCACGATACTTAACAGAGCACTTAGCCAAAAAAATTCATCAAGTTCTAATTCTTATTCGCATCGCATAATAACCCTCATTACAGATCAATGCAATAGTAACCAAGATTTAAGCACATCTAATCTTTAGCACATAGCATCAGAGAAGATCTAACATTCATTTATATATAAATCACTAAGCATCAATGAATCATCCTATCAGGCATCAAGATTAAGCACATAAACACATAAACACATAAACACCATGAATAACACTGCACAAAGCACAATAACACAAGATATACGTGGTTCACCCCAGTGTGGGGATACGCCCACCAACTCTTCTCTTCTTTATTAGCTTCTTCCAATCTTCTTACATTCACCAAGCCACAGATCCAAATCTGCAAAGGATAGGAGATCTGCGTGCACCTCGCCAAATCCTCCTTCCTCAAATTAGATCAAGGGACCAAGACTTACAGCGTCTACGCACAAAGCACTTACAAACCACTTGCACTTAGCTTTGCAAGTCTCACATACAGTATGCACAAAGCATTCACAACTATTCACACTTAGCAACCTTCACAAGTTCTTGCACAAAGTTGATCAGAACTGCTTATTACATTGCTTATCTACTTATTTATACATTACAAAAGAGGCCTAAACATGGGTAAACCCATGGGCCGACATCATGTACCCGTTACATAAACCCTAAAAGACCAAAAAGCCCGCAAAAAGGGTGAGATCTCGTGATCTTTGCTTCGCCTGGGTGCTCCATCTTCGACGAGCATGTTGAAGTCCCAAAAATGGTCAAACACGACCAACGTTTCCACAAAACTTGGTCGAGGGCCAATAGACCCCCAACACTCACCTGTGACTCGTTCCGAGTCACTCTGATCTAGGAAACACTACTTCAAAGGCCTTGAGCTTAGCTTGGGCTGCCTCGACTCACTGTGTTTCTAGAGCCTCCTACTCGGCGAACTCCTGGATTACTTGCTCAGTGGCAAGCCCTTCCAAGCGTTGCTCCACTGTCACGACCACCTGTTCTAACTATGATCCTTGTCCCTTGATCTCTTCAAAAAGTGTGCAGGCTTCGTCCTGTACCTGTTGGAGTCTCTATGTCACCTCCATCACTTTGCTCTGGATGGCAGTGACCTGCTGCTAAACTGCGCGCTGCTCCTGTGACCTCTTCATCTTTTCCACTACAGTAAGCATCTTCAACTACGCTTGTACCGTCGATGCCTATTGTTTCGCCTCCTAGAGTTGTGCCTACAATGCCCTCAGCTTCGGGTCTTCTGCAAGGTGCTCATGGATCTGCGCACTTCGATTACTTAGTTGCTTACATTCCGAGGCCAATGCCCGGATTATTTTGACTGCGCTCATGGCAGTTTCTTCCCTCTGATCTCGCACTTCTTGCGGAGTGCTCAGTACTGCTTGAAGTGCTAGCTCTGATACTCTTTCTTGAAGCTTCTAAATGGCTTCAATGAGCTTCCCCACTTGGCTTTCGAATGTCTCTTCTTCCATCTGTGCCAAGACGGGCACAGAGCGAAGTGCTCTAGTCACAACTTCCTTGACCATAGTCTGCTCTACGAGCAGATGGTCTCTCTTTCTGGATTTTCTCTCTGTCCTCCTTGAACTTCGCTCTAATGTCATCTTTCTCTTGTTGCACAACCGGAAATTTCTCTAAGGCTTCCTCCTTTGCTTGCTTCAAGGTCTTTGTGCCCTATTATTTTTATTCCTGGACTTGATGAAGGCGAGCCTCTGTCGCATCTGCTATCCTTCGCAATTGGGTGGGCTCATCCCCCAATTATACACCTTTTGATGACAACGACACAATAGACATTGCGTAGCTCGAATAGATAGCTTGTTGTACCCCCTTCAGCTCTGCCTCGATTTTGTCATACATCGTCTCCTGCTTTGCTTCATGTCACTGCAAGATACCCTCTGAAGCATCTTCTACCACTGCGATGATGAGGTCAACATCATCCACTGTGAGCACATTCTGTGACTTAGGCTTGTTGGATCGAGATTTCTTTCGTGTTGAGGGTTTCTTCGGAGAAACCTTCCTTTTCTTTGATGTCTTTGCCACTGTTAGGGGATCCTTTGGTGGTGTTACTTCGCCCTTTTCTTGCTTGTCTTCTTCCCCTTCCTCTTCTTTGTTTACTTCATCGCCTCCTCCTCCTCTAGGTGAGTCAGGCATAGTTTCCTCCGATGCATTGTCCTTCTCTTCCCTGTCTATGTCCCACACTTCCTCCTCCTTCTTTTTCTTAGCGCTGCTTGGTCCATCATACTCCGTTCAGGTGACCAAAGGACTTCTGATGATGTCGGGGTGAGAGAGCTTTGTCTGCTCAACTGGTACAAGGAATTCGGTGGGCCATTCCTTGGTTATCTCCTCCATGTCTTCATCAGTCAATTTGTAATAGGACTGCAACTCCTCCTTTCTTTCATCCCTCCACACAGTGATTTAGATGAAGTGGCAGTCTGCGCGGAACTTCACTAGTGGTCTATAAGTATGCAAGGTGTTCGGAGTCATTCGGGGGAATGATTCAATGGCACGTGTGAGCTGTAGGTAGTAAGCGTGGAACACTGCATTTGATTTCCACTGCTTCGCCAATCGCTCGTGTACCACAAGGTGGTGAACCTCGTAGCCAATGGCTCTGATGTCTCAACTTCTGGGAATGTCTCTCTCTTTGGCATCTCCCAAGCAACAAAAGTTATTAAGATCAACAACCAACTAAAGTGGAACTCGTAGCCTTGGTCTTGTGCTTTGCGATAGTCCTTCTCCAACTCATTGATGAGGTAGCTTGTCGATTTCATCTACATCCCTTTGACACACTTTCCTGTAAGGTCGACTACGAAGCCTATGACTTGTGTCGGCCTCTTCTTTCTGGCGAGCTTGCCAGTGATCAGTTGACAAGCTAGGCGCACTACGCCATCTTGGATGGAGGCTACCTTGTAGCCTCGCTTCCCCTTCTCCACATCGTCATAAGATTCCTTTATTCGTTGTGCCAAGGAGTGATCTGATGTCTTTTCTAGGTAGAACTAGTGAGGGTCGGGTCCTTGCATGCTTAATCTGGTGATCAGGTGGATCAACGCCAGATCCACAGTCACACACCTATTTAAATAGAGATAGCCTTCATGGTAGCACAACAGGAGGATTTTAATGCACGTGTTAACCTTCCGATGTCTGCCAAAGTGGGGGATCTCCATGACGTTCAGGATCGTTGACCGTGTGATCTCCTTGATCCATGGCTGGGGAACTATCTTGGGCTTCTTCCCAGTCATCTTTTTCAGGTGCTGATGCGGTGCAAGCATCGCATAACTCTTCCTGTATCCCAGGTTGAAATCACTTATCTTGAGGGCTGGGATCAATCCCAGCTGTGGTCCCACTGTGCGTACCCTCTTCGGGAGGTATGTCGTGATGAGCATGTACTCGATGTCACACGGGACATTATGACGACTAACCAAGCTAGCTAGAGGCGTGATATAGTTGGGAAAGACCGACGAGATTTGATTTGCGTTCACCAGATCATTGCGGTGCTTGCTTCTTTTCTCAGTCGCTGCTCGACTAGATTGACGTGCAGTCGAGGGGGATGCTTACACTCCTCCCGTCGACAAGGCCTGCATTCCTCTGGACATGACCTTCTCAACCATAAGATCGATCAAGATTTCTTCTACCGACTTCTCTACTGCGCTAAGGTCGCCTGACATGCACGCTCGTAATCAAGTAACTTGGGTAGGCGTATAAACACTCGAGGTAATCGAACTGACGACGAGGTCCAGACAGTACAACGCGATATGTGATCAATTCTTTGTGGGCTCGAATATCTCAGTTTGCAAAAGTGGCCCCAGTGAGGCATTCAATGGATTAAATAAGAAATGTCGTAACAGATTCCTCTAACTGGCAGGAATGCCTCAATCAATATTATTCCATCCATTGTGGCGCGGTCCCAATGGTCCAATAGCGATCTTTCCGGCAATAACTACATTTCTAGCCATTCTGGAGCATCGTTCTAACGATCGGGACGCCTCTAATGGTCATATAGCTTCGTCGTGGTGAAGTGTCATTTTGCGTTGTTTTGCTGGGCAAGGCTCGATTTTTGTAAGCCTGTCGTCTACGAAGTCTTCTCTGGAACTTCCCACAATCTTTCTATCTTTTCCTTCTTCTTACTGAGATTTCTTGCCTTCTTTCCTGTGATCTGAGTCTCCAGGTTACTCTTTCCTTTCTTATTCTTATCTTCTCTTAGCATAGTAACTTCGCACTGCTGATGTTCTCTCAAAGGTTTTGAATGTAATATCTCTTCTCTTATTACTTCTGGGGTAGGTGTTCTTCTCTCCTGCATGGACAAGTTTTTCAAGCCTTCCTGCATTGTTTCAACTTCGACAGCTAAGTCTCTAGCCCTCAGTTGCTTCGACTTGTCCTCTTGTTCTTGTATCAGTTGCTCTATTTTTCTGGCTATGAAGTCCCTTAATTCTTGTTTTTTCTGTTATGTAGCTTCTTCTTCTTCTTTCCTTCAGATCTGATCTTTCTCAATCCAAGTCTTTCCTAGTAAAAGTGCAAAAGGGGCGTTGTTATCAACAAACTTAATCACCTCAAATTCTTCTTCGATTGATGTTCCATGGGCAATCATAGGTACATTAGTAACTTTTCCACATAGGGTTATCATCTTTCCTTTAAACAATCCTATCCTTCCCAATGAAGGAACCATAGAAGGCTTTCCCAAAATTTTCCAAGTACTTTCTGGCATAAGATTCACATGTGTTTCCTCATCTAATACATAGTCTACGTCGAAGTCTCATATTCTTATTTCTATGCACTCCTTCTCTTTTAAGATCTCTAGTAAATTGATGTCTTTGTGATCATTCAATGTTTCTTTTAGCTGTAATAACATAGTCTCTAATTCTTTCTGGTTCTCTAACATATCCTTAGTTTCTTGACCTTCTTCATAGTTTTCTTGTCTCAGGTTCATCTTTTCAACTTTAGAAATCATTCTAGGGCAATCCAAAACCTCATGATCAATAGCTTTACAATAAAGACAAATAGGACCTATACTAGGGCATTCCTTAGCAAGATGTCATGATCTTCTGCAGTTATAACACAATGTCAATCCTCTCTTTCTCTTAAACGATCCCCAACCTTTTCGGTACTATGCACTGGGATCACAGTGATGGACCTGCAATCTGCAAAAATTCTTTCTAGGGTCCTGCATCCACTTATTAATCCAAAAATTATTTCTATGCATAGGAATAACATATCTTTCACTATCTCTATCAAATCTATTCAGATCAAATCTGCTTTCTTCTAGTTGAGCCCTAGTCTTCAGACTAGGACAAAATCTATCAAACATACCTAGATTCATACTTTAGAAGAAAAAAATTCCACTTATCTTACCTTTATCAGAGCACAAATATTCAAGATATTACCTCTTCCTTCAGATCGGGCTTCCTTCTCTTAGCACAGAGCTTCGCAAGTCAAGTAGAATATTGCACACTACAACAATAGATCTACGCACAAATATTTCTCTTTTCTTTAGTTCTGAGCAATCACAATTTCAGGTCCTGGCAACGGAACCATTTGTTGGCACAAGGGTAGACCCAGGGTTCAACGCTTCAACAACGCACCAACAAAACCCTAACTACCAGCCCTTTCGACAACACCCGCGAGGTAGATGCAGTCTCACCCGAGGTAGAGGGAGGGGGGGTTGCAGGACTCAAGTGTCTACAACCTAGCTAGGACACAGATCTATGATCACGATACTTAACAAAGAACTTATCCAATAACATTCATCAAGTTCTAATTCTTATTCGCATCGTAGATTAACCCTCATTACAGATCAACGCAGTAGTAACCAAGATTTAAGCACATCTAATCTTTAGCACATAGCATCATAGTATATCTAACATTCATTCATATATAAATCACTAAGCATCAATGAACCAGTCTACCAGGCATCAAGATTAAGCACATAAAGACATAAACACCATGAATAACACTGCACAAAGCACAATACAATAGGATATACGTGGTTCACCCCAGTGTGGTGCTATGTCCACCAACTCTTCTCTTCTTTATTAGCTTCTTCCAATCGTCTTACATGCACCAAGCCACAGATCCAACTCTGCAAAGGAAAAGAGATCTGCGCGCACCTCGCCAGATCCTCCTTCCCCGAATTAGATCAAGGCACCTAGGCTTACAATATCTGTGCACAAAGCATTTACAAACCACTTGCACTTAGCTCTGCAAGTCTCACATATAGTATGCACAAAGCATTCACAACTATTCACACTTAGCAACCTTCACAGGTTCTTGCACAAAGCCGATCAGAACTGCCTCTACATTTCTTAGCTACTTATTTATGCATTACAAAAGAGGCCTAAACATGGGTAAACCCATGGGCCAACATCCCGTACCCGTTAGATAAACCCTAAAAGCCCAAAAAGCCCACAAAAAGGGTGAGATTCCGTAATCTCCGCTTCGCCTAGGCACTCCGTCCTTGACCAGCCTGTTGAAGTCCCAAAAATGGTCAAACACGACCAACGTTTCCACAAAAATTGGTCGAGGGCCAACAGGTGGCTATCGCTTGGGGGGCACTTTGTCCTTATAAAATCCTTCTTGGAGAGCCAAGAAGTATACTGGATGGCGCTGGCTTCCATCCCAGTAATGGTCCTCAACAAGGTTAGACAACTTATCTTTACTTTTCTCTGGTCTGGAGGCAGCGAAGAAAAACATATACATCTTGCAGCTGGGACTCCATTGCTAGACCAAAGCAATCAGGGGGTTGGGGTTTGAGGAACATCTTCCTATTTAGCAAAGCACAGGCGACAAACAGACTTTGGTGAGTGCTGACTAAAGACAGGATTTGGCATCGTGTCATAGTTGGAAAATATCTCCCACACTGCTCGGTATTGACCGGGCTCCCGCTAAAAAACACCAGCTCATCGAATGCTTCACAGATCTGGAAAACACTATTAAAATCATTGCACATTATACAACACTGGCTATGCTGGAAACCAGGTTCGAGCCACTCAGTCCACACTTGTCGGGACGTTATACTGGGGATGGGGACCTCTACATTCCTGTCCCAGGAGATCCTTGTTGCATTAAAACAAAAGAAATTATATTTCCTCTTTTAGGCCAAGGTAGATACACCTCCAGGGACCATTTTCTCTCAATGGAAGGATAGCAGAGATCTCGGCCTCACGGGGAACTTGACAACATAATGACAACGATACTACAGGGCACTCCTTGGAGCGGGGATCCAACTACAAGACTAGGATGATGAGCTAAAATGGAATGGGGGAGATAAGTCAGGGATAATTACAATACAAAATATATATGAGGCCTTAGCAACAAAAATCTAGAATCAGAAATGCATTAGATGGCGGAAGAATATTTGGAAATGGAACATTTCTCAAAAAATCGATCTCTTTATTTGGTTAGCAGCAACAAACAAAATTCTAACCTGGGACAACCTACAACTTCGAGGATGGGAAGGAATGAACATTTGTCACCTTTATTAGTTGGATTCAAAATCTGTCAAACATCTATTAGTTAACTGTACATTCACTCAACAGATTTGGAGTATAATCAAAACAAACTTAAAGCTTAGGACAAATTGGGTGGGGTCCTCCCTGACCAATTTCTTAGAAGGTTGGGAAAAGGATGAGACAAAGTATCCACATCTCTCATCCCCGATCAACTGACATATCTGATTAGAGCGCAATAAGACAATCTTTGAACAAAGGAACCTTTCTATTAACACAATTTGTTACAAGATCCTTGGAGGACTCGAATGTGCCAAGTTACAAAAAGAACCAATAGAAATATTTATACAACCTACAATACAACTTGGTAGGACTACAGGTTGGTTTGATGGAGCAACACAAAAAAATGGACTTGACAAAGTGGAGCAAGAGGTCTAATTAGGACCGTTGATCACACAAAATATAAGTGGACCTACAATTGTGGAGCAAGCACACATACAAAAGAAGAACTCGTTGGAGTCTGGGTAACTCTCACCTTGGCAACCAGACTTCACATTGTGGATATGCAGGTTCTGGGAGACTCAAAAATTATAATTGATTGGCTAAACAACAAAGGAAAACTTCAATTCATTTCCCTGGAATGTTGGAAAGACAGAATTAAAGAGCTCATCAAGGGCTTTACAGTGATTACCTACACACACATTTTCCGAGAATCAAACATGGCAGCTGACCTTCTTTCCAAGCGAGCACTACAGGAGCAGGAGGGAAAAATAACTTACCATCAGTGGAAAGATGGTCAAGAGGGACCTACACTATTTTTAAAACTATTTTAGAGCCAAACAAAGAAGAAAATAGCAAGTATGTGTTGTGTATATTTTGAATTTTCCATAGGGGCATAATTCTAACCCTGTTTAACACTCTTGTAAAAGCACACAGTGAAATATCTAATTTGAGGATCTACCATATAGCTTACATTGCAAGGACTCACTCATGTAATATTTTTGGTAATACCAAACATTATATAAATATAATAAGTAATTTTCTTGTGGAAAAAAAAAGTGTTTTTCATTATTAGAATTTTCTTCCATATAATTTTTTTATGCACAACAATGTTTAAAGTTAAAAGTAAATGTTTCTAATTTGAATCATGCATATGACCATTTAATATGTCAAAATTAATAATTTGATTATATAAAAGAATGTCAAAATATAGCATAATCTATCACACTATTGCCAATGCCATATTTACAAGTCATCCAATTATATTTTATATTTTGGTTATTTAGTTAAATCATTATAAATTAATAAGTACTTCCAATCAATTCGATACAAACAATTTTTTAACTAAATCTTTAAAGATTCTTTTATACAAGTATAATATTTTCTTTCCAATATTTTTTTTTAGAGTTTACCTTGTTCATTTTTATTGAATACAATGATGTCAAATGCTCTCTACTGGTTTCTAATATACAGTGTTAAGAAGTTCATTTTTTCAACCCGAAAAATCCTTGTCAAAACTGGGTTGGAAGATCAAGCAATTTCAGATTCAAAAAGTATAGCTATAAGTACATAAGAGAGAATGATTAAGTATATGGATATTGTAAATATCACTTTATCAATGTTATAATATCAATACTTTAAACATAAAAAAAACCTCAAAAATAGAATGAGAATGTGTAAAGAAGAGACAAATTCTAATAAAAGATGAACTTAAAAATCCTCAAGAAGAAAATGTGTAAAGAAGAGATAAATTCTAGTAAAAGATGAAGCTATTGTAAAGGAACAAATCTTTTAAAAAAAAAACCATATTAATAGAGGGAAGGATACAATTTCAAAAAATATTCATCGGTGGTTATTCCCTTAGTTTCATAAAACAACATCAAGCCAACGATCAATATTGAGAAATCAAGCCAACAATTAATATTAAGAAAACAAGGCCAACCACATCTATTGCACTTTAAAGCACTTTAAATTAGAGGGGAGCTAGGAAGCAAGTCTCTTTGATTGTGATGAAGAAGACTATATCTATCTAACAGTTTTGATTTTAGTAAGCAAAGGAATATAATAAAGAGTTAATAAAGAGTTAGAGGTGGAGAAATTACTTATTATAATTTGATTATTATTTATGTTATAAAATTAAAAATTATAATTAGACTATTATCTATATTATAATATTAAATAAGTTAAAAAAATATTTATTTTATTTTATTTATTAAATAAAAAATAAAAAATATAATATAATTACTATACATTACTTATTATAATTTATAGATAATTTGACTATTATCTATATTATAAAATTAAAAATTATAATTGAACTATTATCTATATTATAACATTATAAATTACTTATTATAATTTGACTATTATCTATATTATAAAATAAAAAATTATAATTAAACTATTATCTATATTATAACATTAAATGAGTTAAAAAAAATATTAATTTTATTTTATTTATTAAATAAAAAATAAAAAAATATAATATCTTTTATCATTAAAAAAGACATTTTTAAAAATTTATTTTTCTTACACATAATAAAAAAATTGTTCAATAGATATTATCCAAAATCTCTATCCACATTATATATTGGTCTACATAATTTTTATAAAAAAGTTAATATAAAGAATAATATATACCTTATTGGTCTACATAATCTTTATAAGAAAGTTAATATAAAGAATAATATATACCTTATTGGTCTACATAATCTTTATAAAAAAGTTAATATAAAGAATAATATATACCTGATTGGTCTACATAATCTTTATAAAAAAAGTTAATATAAAGAATAATATATACCTTATTTCATAAACCATACCTTCAATGCATTGCGAACATATACTTCCTTTTAAAAATCGTTTCCTTTTAAAAATAGTGACGATAATATTTCTAACTTTACAAACATCTTTATTATCAGTACAATAACCCCAATTTTAAAAGGTCATCCCAAGCAAATATCTTTTTATGATTAAACCCATATGTTATACTTTCTGGTGTTGATCATCTTCGTTGTTGTCCATGGAACGTGCAATTCCTCTGTAGCGTCTTGCGCAGATCACATACGCAATAAAGTCAAGTGCTGTAAGGAATGCCAATAAGAAACAGAAACGATCCATATGACCCCTGTTTAGGTCTTCCGGGATCCAGCCGGGCTTATTGTCCCTCGTAGTGATATCCATTACAATGGTTACGATCAAACTGCTAACATAGTTCCCCATGGCAATGGATGTCATCCACAGGGCACTACCGAAGCTTCGAAGTCCTTCGGGAGCTTGGCCATTGAAAAACTCCAGCTGCCCAACATACATAAATGCCTCCGACGCACCAATGAGGGCATATTGAGGAGTTTGCCACAGAATGCCTAGAGAGTTTGGGCCAGGGAATTCGTCCACAATTCTCAGACGGTATAGCTCAACTACACCAGCTGCAACCATGGAAAACAAAGCCAGTATCAACCCGACACCCATCCTATGAAATTCGGTGAAACCATTTGGGTTCCCTGTAATTTTTATTGCACAGGGCACTAAAACCTTCATGTATATCACTATACAAGCTGCAATACAGAGAATGGTAAACATTGACATCGCTGCAGGTGGAATATGAAAGCCACTTATATTAGTTTTCATTGCAGCACCCTGCTCTACAAACAAAGATGTCATTTGGGTGAACACAGCTGAGTAAATAATTGTGCATAGCCAAATGGGTAGCATACGCAAGATGCACTTCACTTCCTCCACTTGAGAGACACTGCAGAGCCTCCACAGATTGTGCGGTTCACCTGAGGTTATGTCATCCTCTGTTGCCGTTGCTGCCTTGTCAAGAAACCTATAAACCCAGTAAATGAACTTTTAAGTCGTAAAGACAGAATTTCATATATTCTTAGACTCTTAAAAAATCAAACCAAACAAAAAGGTTGGAACGGGAAAATTTAGTACTAATCAAGAACCTGAACTCTTCACTGTG